>SDVV010012670.1:0-15375 GCA_016164225.1 Gammarus roeselii | reverse complement strand
GTACATCTTCCCTGGTAATGTCCGCAGTAAGTCTTTCTCCCAAAACTGGCATCCGAGCACCACCACACACAGCAACAATGTCAGCCTCTCTGTCATCCTCGACATTCGACAACTGATCAAAATAATCGGCCCACCTCTTCCGTACATTACCACTTTCCAACAACAACTGGCCGTTTTCATCTTTCACCACTTCCTCCTTCCCGGTCTCTCCCTTTCTCACCCTCTTCACCTCTTTCCAGAACATCTTTTTGTTCTCCTCTCCTCAAAATTCTGGCACAACCGTCTGCCCCACCTGGCATCAGCGTCTGTTTTGCAAAAAAAACTACCGTAGACTTTTTAAAGCATTATGTATAGCCGAGTTGCAACTCGGCTATTGGACATGTGGCGTGGTCTATAGCCGGATTGCAATACGGCTATATTATATTTACTCATCACCTAGCATCTGAGTCCCCCTTTGCTCTCCTTACCACGCGCTTCACCACCTCTCACGTATGTATACAATTGTCGACCTCGACAGCAACCAGTGCTCTAAACGCTCTTCTTTTCAGCTTCCCTCCCCCCCAATCATTTTAATCTCATCGTTTCACCACTCGAAACCCGTTCTCCTACACCCACCCACACGTCGCACACCACACAATTTTTTTTCGCACATCTCAACACCGCATTTCTGGACGTCTCCAATTCTTATTCAAAATTCTCCAGGCTTTGCTATCTCACATTTGTCAGATTCCTCCTTCAACACCTGTTGGAACTCTTCAGATCTACTTGTTCTGTTTTCATCCCACCCTTGCTCAACTCTCACTCAACCTTCCTGCACCACGGGCCATCGATTTACTTGTAGGCATCTTTTTCATGAACAAGCTGTTACCAACCACCAGCTCCCGCTCTCTCCACAGTCATTTCCTTCATAGAACGCCCTGTCATGCCTCTATACCACATTCCTGATCAACTCGTCCTCGACTCTCACTAAGCTTCGTTAGAACCAGTGCGCTGTGTTGTCCACCAAAACTCTAAATCCACTCTCAGACTAATCTGAAAATGTCCCTCCTCTTCCCCACTACTCCCTCCGCCGGGGTGGTAAGCACTCTCAAACACCCATTTTTCTATACCTAACCCAACCTTTACCCACATAAATCTTGAGAAGATTTCCTTCCACGACGTAGAAGAAAGTCTTAACCAACAGTTCACTTGGTAACAAAACCAAGCGTTCTCTTAACAACATTTCTCCGCTCCCTACGTCATTCCACTTGCCACACCAAACATGCAACACAACCAAACATTCCTCCACGTCCTACGTCTTTCCACTTGCCACACCAAACTACCTCCCAACATCGTCTCACTCAACGCCAACTTAGCCAATTTCTTCCTCAAAGACATCCCAATCTCTCTCCTCTTGATTTTTTCCGTAACCGAATAATCGAGTTTAGAAAATAGTGAGCTTCTATTCCCCACTCTCTTCTTTCCATCTGACAGAAAAGGAATTACAAAGAAGGGGATCCCCATCCTCTTCGCTGAACCTCTATTCGTCGCTTCTCGCAACAAGCTAGGGGTACGGTAGCAAGTATTTTTACACACCTTAGCTTTCTCTATTACCCATTATCCTGCTCCGTAGGCATTCTACGAGCATGGAGAAGTCAAGGTATTTACTCTCGAATGGCCTATAGCCACATAACATACATCATGGTGCAACTTCATTTGCACATGGTAGTACCATTTACAAATCTTTTTAACATATGAAACAAAGTTACATATGAAACATTTAAAATTTGATCCTGCGAAAATATCGCTTGAATATATATTTTTAGATTTTTACTTCAACATAATATGCTTCATGTTGTTCAATTACAGATTTTCGTTACAGTATTACAAACGTATTTTTCATTTATTTTAACAAATAATTCATTCTTCACACATAATACATATAGAATATAACACCCAGCATTCCAACGATTGAATAGATTTTGGCCCAACACAGGCAGCATTGTTCATTTTTCAAAGTCAGCGCCTATTTGCTGACGACCATTCATACTAATATAATTTGACTAGTAATTATAGTAACTTTTCATTATTTCTACACTCATAAGCTCAGTAGACTTACCGTGAATGAGGTCCAAATTTGAATTAACTGCGTTCGCCTTTAACAGACAATTGGCTGCCTCTTTCCAGCCAATATATTCGGCGATATCCAGTGGGGTCGAGAAGCCACTAATGACATCCGTGGCGTTCACGTCCACAATGACATCTGGCTCCAGCAACCTCTTCAAACACCCTATTTGGTCACACTGGCGGGAGGTTTCCTTCCATGGTGAGAAGTTGCAAAGAGTTTTTTTCAACAAGCTTGCACTATATCGCTTAAGGTTTACTCTCAAATTAATCGTAGTTCGCCCACTGAGATCAGTTTTCCTCATTTGCTGCAGAAGAAGATGTGCGGTTGGCAGATTGCCGCACGCCATAGCGGCGTGCAGCGGCAGCATTCCATCGTCTGTGTTGGGGAGCCACGGATTGAAGTTCCAGATCTTCAACGCATGTTGAATGTAGTCTACTTCCAGCAGCTCCGTGAAGTAGTAGAGAAGAGTTCTTGCTCCAAAGTATTGATTCTTGAGTTGAATGTGGGGATTTTGAAACATCGCATGCAAGGTTATTTTTAAAAGTTTTTCATCGAGCATCATTAAGGCCTTATAAAGATTTCTTGTTAACATCAAATCTTTGTTCGGCAAACTATTCGCACATTCTTCTGTCTTCCTTTTGTAATTGTCAAGCTTGTAGCAGAACTTTTTAGCTATAATTTTGTGAGGAGTTTCATAGTTATAATTGATCACATCAAGATCCATCAGCTTACTATTTAGCAAAACATCAATGTAAGCCTCAAGTTCAAGCCCCTCCGACTCACAGATTGCACTTTTCCTACACAGTACATGCAGAGGAGTGTCCATGTTCTGGTCTCTCGTGTTAACGGAACATCCGTTATTCAGTAGCAAGTTCAGGCACTTCAGCAACGGCCCTTTATTTGCCTTATCCGCTCTCTGTGCTACAATGTGAAGGGCCGTGTTTCCGTACTTGTCAGGTTCGTCAAGAAGTAAAGAGCTATTCGAAATCTTGCTCACAAGTAATTCGAGACAGTCGCTTGCAAAATGTTCAACAGCGCAGTGAAGTATAGTTTGGCCTTGTGGGGCGCCTGACGGACGTAAGAATTCCAGAGGTCTGTTACTCCGGAGTGCAAGTTCCAGCTCTAGGTCATCTCTGTTGTCGGCTCGTAGCATCTCGGAACCTCTTTCCCAGGTAATCGTGTTGCTCTCTGCAATTAAACGTACACGATTGCAGGTAACTCATAGAAATGTCCATCGTACCCATCTGCATTCAACACTAACATCAACTATCTTATGATGCATACCTTGCAATTTTAGGAGATAAGGTAGCAAACAAACAACAATATTTGTTGTCCATCACTCGACACCCTTAGACACCCTTGAGCTTTGAGAAGCGACACTCAATGACTAAATTCAGAGCCCCTGTGTCTTTAGTTTGATCCAGATTCCATTTGATTAGGATGTTCAGTCATGGTCTTTGGAGAGCATTGCGCCATGAGTACGAGGGTCACTGAATAAAATTTCAACCCTCTCGGATGAATAATTATATATTAAGCGTGCATGTAGCATATTCACTAAATACATGCATGCATTACTGTCTAAAGCTAAAAAAACTAAATTGGAAAATACACTTATCAGGGAATTTGAAAACGAGTTTAGAAATTTATGTACGCGATAGATACGTAAAACGGGAGACCGAAATCAAATAGACGAACATGAACAATAAAATATTACAGCAAAAATGAATTGTTCCAAGACATCCATGGCACCCACCTTCGTCAACATTTTCTCTTCACGCTACAAAATGAAAATTCCTTCGTAAACCGTCTCTTTTCCATCGGATAATTTTTTTTTTTACAAAATATCTAAGAAGCAAAAAAATTAAGCTTAGTGATTTTGCACTACGATTATAAAACTGTGCGAAACCCTCGACCGGGCAACAGTTCAGATTTTCGTATAAACTGTCTCGAAGCGAATAAGGGACTTGGTGTGTCACTGAAGCAAACATGCATGCCAACAAAACAGCGGAATCTGGTTAGTAGCAACTGGTGCACTAACAATCTATGAGGTCGTATCTTTGACCTAAAGTTTCGATCACTTCAAAGCTTGATCATTATTTTGTTATACTCTAACTGCTCTGAGGCAGGCATGCTAACTTGTCTGAGGTAGGCTGATAGAACGCAGTGCGCGCAAAAAGTTGTTCGCATTCACAGTCCACAGAGCTTATTACATTTAATCAATGCCAGATGCCGCCATATCTCTAATTACGTGCCGGGCTTAAATGATTATCAATACCTAGGCAACGAAAAAAGAATGGAATTTGCTATTTAGAAACGTGACTTAAAATGATCCTTAGCGCGGTAGGAAAATGTTACGGAAGTTCGCCCTAAGCTATTAGCTTCGCGAGCACACAGTATTTAGAGTGCAGACAGCTCCGGTGTGAGCGTCCGAGGGAAGCCCGACGAATATTCGATATTTGACGGGCTTCCCTCAGGTGTCGCATCAAGAGTACAGACTGCTGACACTGGGTTGTGATAATAGGTGAGGGACTGTGTGCTTATAAATGTTAGCTCTGACAGTTAAGCGTTTGTATCGACATAACATCATAGTATTTTAACGATCCTTCGTGGCTCAAAGGTAGACGAAAGGACCCAGGTTTGATTCCCGGTGGCAGAGACAGACAAGTTTCCCCAAACAATTATGCTGGTCTCTTTTAATTACTGATCAGCATCTGTTCCTGCCTGCAGTATGAAACGCAGCGATGGTAAACTCTAAGCAAGTCTGAAAAGTCAGACACGCTTTAAGTAGCAATATTCATTTATGTGGTTAGACGACTTTTTCGATCACGACAATTCATCATATTGCTACCATCTGCTGGCGACTTGTTTACAATCACTCGTTGAAATTTAATGCTACGTGGACAAGTACAGCTGCAACGACTTGCAGTCATAAAATTCTTCCTGAGCATATAACAAAAATTCAGCCCATTTAATGGAGAAGTAATGAAATATGCTTGATAATCTGTAAGTCATAACGTCATCGGATGGCTTCATAAAAACAAATTATCTATTTACAGTAGCAAAATATTTCTTCAAGCTACTGGTGCTGTGTCGACTTCGGAGTACATTTAGAAGTGGCTACTGATGAAGTCCTATTCTAACTAATTACATTCACACCATGGAAGGAGCTACAGATTTCCGTCACTATTTTTGAAGAGAGCTTTAAACACGAATGATCCAATACAACAATGTTTTCGATGATACTAGTTTCAACAGATCTTACCTGTGACGGCGCTGAAAGCCGAACAGACACCTCCCCTCACTTTCAGCATCCGCTCGGCAAGTTTGTTTCTTGTCCTAATCGCCAGGTCAAGAGGAGTCGTTGGATCCAGTACGCTCTTAGTTTGATTAAAATCCAGAGATAGAGTCATGTTGTCGAGTATTAGTTTTAAACACCTGTTATGATCGGAGGGGGAGCCCATAACTGTTGAGTGGGTCTTGGCATTACAAAGGACAGTCTTCAGTAAACTGAAACTAAACCTCCGAATGTCGTGTCCTTTTGATTTCTTTGTGTTTTTCATGAAATTTAGTAATATTTCAAGAACACGACCGTTACCTCTGACGAGCGCTTCATGAAGTGCCAGTCTTCCATCTTTCGTGCCAGGTAACCATGGATCCAGACCACTTTCAAGACATTTTTGAACGCAAATCTGACATAGGTTTCTAACTATCAAGTGAAGTAACGGCTTTGAACCAATGTACCAATTTTCCAACTTCTGAAAACTTGTATTTTCTTCGGATCTTTTGCCATTGATTTCCTTGTGAATAAACTTTTCTAGATTATCATATTTGGCACTGACGACGTGTTCAGTCAGAAGTGCCCTGAGGGAATTTTCTGTTACGAGTGTCATCTGAGCGTTGCAAAGCGACTCAAATTCCTTAATTGTTTTGCTTAGGAAATTGTTTTTTTGGCTCATCTCATGCGGCGTAGCGGCCTTGCGAAGTTTCTCTAGCACAGTATAGCTGCATGAGTTTCTGACATTTGGATCAACATCCTTGTGATGCAAGATCAGTTTGGAGAGGGCCAAGAATTGGCTATATGATTTCCAGTCCAAGCCAGCACAGCCTTCAGCTAGTTCATGCATCGGGGAATTGCCTCGCTCGTCTCTGGAGTTAACGTAGGCTCCATACTTTAGCAGCAAACTCACCATCTGAAAACTAATCGATGATTGATCGCAGATACTCAAACGAACCGCGTAATGCAAGGGCGTCCTTCCATTCAAATCTGGTCTGTCCATGTCTAGAATTGAAGTAAGTTTATCAAGAGCAACCTTCAGGCAGTTGATAGATGCCATTTCTACAGCAAGATGGAACACAGTTAGATTTCTAGTGGTGTCTGTTGACCGCACAACGTCCTGCAGTTTATTTCCACGCTTGGAGAGTTCAACTGCAAAGGCCACTGCGTCATCTCTTCGAAAGATGGAAACCAGTTTGCTCCAGTCCAACATCTGTGACTCTTGAAAGAAAAGAGGCCGAGAGTCAATATTTTTACATATCTTACATTAAAAGTACAATGTACTGCCCATATCATTAAATTTAATTCGATCAGTAGGGTTCTAGAATCTGGGCGCCAATTTGTATAATAAGCTATTCTCATTATGCAAAAAAAGTCTATGATAAGAAAAAGGACGTAATAGTGTAACGTCACCCGTGTCTGATTCTGAACGAGAACTCCTTCATGAGTGTTGCTTTATCCCCAGAAGGCTCTATGGGAATGGGATGAACTCCATTTATACCTATTTTTTTTTTTTTTTTTCAAGGAAATAAGCCTTATTTTTTCGACCCGAGGCCTCAACATTCTTTGATAAATACAAGTGAATTTTGAGTAAAGTACGATTTCATTAAAGTTTTGGGTGTATTCAAAAGCTTATTATTGCTTTCATGGCATGCCGGGTGTTTTCCCGCTTCGTAGTCGACTAATAGCTAGTTAAGAAATGGGCACCAACAGCATTAGTAGGAAACAAGTTGAACTGAAACACTTCTTACACAAACATCGCATTCACATCGCCTACTCCAGGAAACAAAACTTAAACATAAATCAAAAACACAAAAGTTCGATGGACACACAACACCGCCACGAACCGTCCCAGCAATGACGGCGGTGGCGGACTCATTACACATATCAACACATCCGCTTCCACACTCGGACAACCTCCCAGGACCACACTTTGGAACTGCAACCACTACACATACAAATTCACATGAAACAATACAATCTATTTAACATGTACATCTCTCTATCCAGCTCATGTCCACCTCATTATACGCCTCACCTAGACTGCCTGAACACAACCACGAACACCTTCGCCCTAGGTAACTTCAATGCACACGCTTACCTCGCAGAGAGCTGACCGGAGGGGCAAAGCTCTCATTGTTCACCTAGATACACTAATAACGCTAAACAACACAGACACCCATGCGCAAACCTCTCAACTTTAACACTCAACAGACCTTCCCAGAGGTCTCATTCTGCTCTCCCAATCTCGCTCTAAATTTTCCAATGGGCGTTCCATTACGACATGTCGCCTGACCACCTCCAAATAGCCCTCAATTAACAACTTCAATTCCCAATCCACAATAACCCCCTTATACTTTCCGTAACTAAAAGAGGGCAGACCGGGACGCATACACAACGTCAATAGGAACCGCCCTACAAGACTTTGACATCACCCAATACACATCCGTTAATAGCCACGGAACACTTCACCACGCGCAATGCTAAATCACGCAGATTGACAATATAACCCCGCCGAGTTCGTCCGCGGCTTCAATCCAGCTTTCTCGGCTAACATCTAGCGCAAAATCCAGCAGCGACACCACCTCTGTAATTAATCCTCCACCGACCAATGAATAACACAGATTCAAACCCTTAACGCAGAAATAGATGCAGAGAGCTGTGAGCAACAGACAAACCTTTGGTGGTACGTGCTTGCAAACACCAAGTTATGAACCTCACCATCGAAATTATGGAATCTCATCCGGAGCCTGCACAATGAAAACACGAACCACATCGACACACATGAGGAAATCCTGGAACCCAACACCCACAACTTACCATCTGGCCGACAACAAGCGGATATACTCAACAAACTCTACATACAAACACTTGCCACCTACAACACCAACCAGACAACAGGATACTCAAACAGTTACACAAATTACAGATCGACCCAAACACTGATATTCCCTTACACCAGACATGACCAAAAACTCATCAGCAACGGACCCAGACAACATGACACACACTCGTTTTAAACATCTATGGCTGCACGCTATCGCGACGCTCACAAACATCGTCAATCCATTCTACACAGTACAATACCCAACATTTGGAAACAAGCTAAAATCATTTCCATCTTGAAACTCTACCAAGCTCCTTCAGATTCAGCCCATTCCATCTCATTTTCTCCTCCCGACCCACTCGAAAATCCAGGAGAGACTGGTTCTAAAACAAAGTTATGCCTATATTCCCCTCTCCTCTACTTAACATGGTTTCAATGCTCAACACTACACAACCGCACTCCTCATCAGCCCCACCCAGATCATCCATGCAGGCCTGAGTGAAAAGAAGCTATCCAAATGCACCCTGGTATACGCTATTGGTATCAGTTAGGCCTTCGACACAGTTCCAAAACACGTCCTCATAAACAAAATACTCAAAACACACATTCACCCAAACTACAAGAAGTGACTTGCAAATTTTCTCTCTAGCATCGTGTACACACTGTCTATAACAACAACTCGGTTCGAACCCGCCACTTTCCCCATGGTGTCCCACAGGGCTTTATCCTTTCCCCTTCCCTTTCAATGTCTTCGTTCACGACCTGCCCATTCCAAAAGAGCCCAACACCTACATCAGCTCACACGCCGACGACCTCACTATAATCAAACAACACCTCAAACATGAGACCGCCACAGCTGCACACCTCCAGCAGTACCTGAACTCTCTTGCAGTCTGTCTGCTGAACAACAGAATGAAGGTGTTCACAAGCAAGTCATACCTCAGAGTATTGACTCCAGATAACAGTGAACACCGCATCCATCCTCATGTCACGCTCAACAACACTCCCATACCCCACTGTCCCACTCTAATCATCCTTGGAGTAACTTATGACTCGGGGATGATATTCAAGCCTCAAGCAACTATCATCGTCATTCAAGCCAGACCTAGACTGAACGTGTTCCGGGCCATTATCACAACCACGTACGGTCACTTCAAGGAATCAATAACAACACTATACGAATTATTCATCAGGTCCATAATCTCCTAAAAAAAAACCGACTGGTTCTCTGACCTTGCACCCGCACACATTATTTTTCTGCAAAAAACACAGAACATGTCCTTACGCATCGCAAATGGCTGTACACAGACTACAGCCATCCCGCACTTGCATGAGAAAACCAAGGTCTCTATTGTAGACCCGGCACATCCCTACTACAACTGGCAGCACACTTCGGTTCTCTTCATCCTCGACCACTCCCGTACCTGCAGATAATACATCTATGCACAAACAAATCACACACACTTCACAGCTCTTGCATTAGATGAACACAGAGTCAACACGGTATAACAGAGTCACCCGCCTTAGTTGGGCGTAGTGGATTGTTCAGGGGTTACAGGGTCGAGCAGTCGCGGCTGAGATGCGGTCACTGCACGGCCCTCCAGTAGACTGGAGAATGTTCCTTCCGATCTCTTTTTGAAACACTCCCAACATGCACATGTCGGTGGGTTCACGGACTTCGGGCTGCACATAGACTGGAAGTAGTGTATATGTAGCAGAGAACGCAAATTAGTGAAGGAATATAGATAGGGCTTCATTAGGGGCGGCTCGACGGACAGGCGGCGGACGAGGGGTGTATGGGAGAGCGCAAATTGCATTTCGCGATTTAATTGTTATTTTAATTGCTGTTTAATAGCGTATTTTATAGCGTGTTCGCCGCAACAGACCCTTGGGTATAGAATAAAAGAAACATGTATTTACTTATACGTTTTATTTTATTAGGAAATTACATTGGTTTCACATTAATTCTAAGATTTGTAGGTGACCCTACTGGTAATCCTCTGCTAATCCCTTGTCCAATTACTGGTGAGACTCATCCTTAATCCCTTGTTTTGAATTGGGGGCTGGACGATCGGTCGACTAATTGAAACACATATTTCATACAAATGACACAATATGCTTATTGATTTTACACTATGTTTAGCACTTGCACAGTAATTTACAAGCACTACTAAACGTTAAAATACCACATATATTCGTTCAGCAGGAATGAGGATTTTCGGATACAGTCATGATGATTTTTTCGACTTAGATTTCATTTTTACGTAATTCACGACTTGAGAAACGCTCGATTATCTTTTTGACGGGTACATTTTGACATAGATAATTGGCAAAGTAAAGATAGTATGCTCCACCAAAGATTGATCGCTTTGGACCGGTTTCTGTAGCATAGCTTGTGTTGTTCCATGAGTATTATAATACGAAGATATATTTCCTCCATATATTAAAGGATTTCATCCAAACGAATCAAAAAAGTAATATTCATTCACGTTGTTAAATATAGGATCCAATAGTTCCTTTTATTAGAAACACTTTCGCTGTCTACAATCATCTACCCGTTCATTTGATGCATTAGCATTTTGTTTTCTGCAGAACATCCTATAAAGGACCATTTCATAAATGAATTTCTGGCATCCTTAGTATCAATCTTTCATGATTTCCTTGAAAATATCATACTTTTCTCCCATGTATTCAGTAATATATCGACCATTGCAGTCTACCTATGGCTAACCTCGTCTTTAAAAATCAATACATGTGAGGTAGGGAACAAGATTCCCACCTCTCAGATAAATTAGCCTGCTCAGTGATGCATTTTGTAACAACAGAATTGGATGGGGTCTCATAATTTGACCGATGGCCTCTGGAGGGTCACCCATTCCTATTGTCGTTTGTTATGAACGTTTAGGGTCTTCAATTTTATTAGTTCAGACTGTATTTTTTAAAATTTATCTTCAGTTTTGACGTCAGATGCGTAACCTCGTATTGATTGATCATAGACGTGGTATATCGGTATAGCATATAGCATCTGGGCCCAGTTGGATACTATGTTCATCCTTTTTAATTACTGTTGGTTATGGAAGAGTAGAGGACGACTTGGTTATTTTATTGTATGATTTGAAATATTATTTATTCGGTTTTAATTACCATTATTTTCATAGGTTTTAAATCATATCCGATTGTTCTTGTACGATATTGAACGGTTATCATAAGAATATCCCTTTATTATGCAACCATTTACTTAATCTATTATACTGTTGGAAATTTATAGGTACGATTTACGTCTAGATATTTGAATCAAGTCCTGTTTTGTACTTTTCTTGGAAAATTTGTCCAGCGAATTTGTCTAATCTGTTTGTTTATAACACTCCATTCATTCATTGTAGGTGTCAATTATGTATATCCCTCGCACAACTTGATAATTTTTATTACTTTCTCCCCTAAGTCGCCTTAGCGTGCGCTCAAACTGTTTATTTTGTGTATGTAATGAATATTGATATCATGTCTTTATTCCTTTTCCGGTTCGCATTAGGAGACCTAGCGCTGAATTCGTGATCACCATCTCTCCACGAGCGGCATCTCCCCGTAACTAGCATCTCTCCGTGAGTGACCAGCATCTTCCGGTAACCAGTATCTCTCCGTGAGTGACCAGCATCTCCCCGTGACAAGCATCCCTCCGTGAGTGACCAGTATCTCCCCGTGACAAGCATCTCTCCGCGAGTGACCAGCATCTCTCCGTGCCAAGAATCTCTCCTTTTGAATTTCACTGTGCATGTATGGTCTTGGTAAATATTTGAGATTATTTCCACATCGACGCTTGGTTCATATTGAATTTTGTACAAGTTTTGAATTTATAACAATTTATTTTAAAGTCATATGAATTTAGGAATTATTACGTTTTTCATCTTCCACACACCTCAGTATTTTTCAGGCATTATTGGTCGGGTACAGTATCATGTTATGATTTATACGATTCTTCGATACCTCACTCGCAAAAAATTTTGGTTCGTGACAATGCTGTTTTTTCTTGTTTGTTTACTGTATAATAATTTATTGCATATATGATTGGTCTCATGATACATTATCCAACAGATAAATGTTGCTACCTGCTACATCAAATTAGGTATACTGTATTGTTCGAAATTAGGTTATTTCGTCCTTTTGTCAGTTGACTTGGGTATCAAGTCTATCAGAATTTGTATATACTGTAATCCATAACTGTAAAATCGGGAAGGATATTACGGCAGCGTCAAACTTATTTCACACAATTCAATTAGTTGTGATAAGATTATTAGTTTGTACAGGAATAAGACTATATTCTACTTGAGACATGACATCTTGGTAATGTTCGGATTCAATATTTATTGTGGATCTCTGTTATATATCACTCGCACATCTTGCGTGATTATCCACCTTTTCATTGATCCACCTTTTATTGATTACGATATTCATGTAGGTTATCTCGTTCTTTGTGTTTTTATGTATATTATGAAATTGATGAGAAATTGGAATACATATATCAATAAAAAACATCTTTCTTAGTATAGTAATGATTATTAGTATTGGTTTTGTATTTTAACTCTATTTTCTAGTGTGATCAGTCATTCGTAGACTGTTATGTTCGAAAACGTAAACAATCATTTACTATTTATTTCAGTTTTTTCTTGTTACAAGGTCGGTGACGTATATCTGTATCACAGTTTGATTGATCATACACATGGGTTATCAGATTTGTATACATTGTTAGTGTTAAACATTCCATTCATCCATTGCAGGTAACAATCAAGTATTTCACTATGTCCAGAGATCTGGTTCAAGCCCCGCTTATCGTACTTATTTAATGTTGGCTTGGCAAAGTAGAGAATTACATTGATATTTGATTGTTCATGTACGATTTTGAACGGATGCCGTAGGAATATCCCTTTTATATGTATGCATTCATTTATTTGTTTGTAATGTTTTAAATTTCGGTACGATTTACGTCTAGATATTTGGAACTACCATTGTTTTAGACTAACTAGGAAAACTTGTCTATTGGATTTGTATAAACTGCAAGGTGTTAAACACTCCAGTCATTCATTGTAGGTATCAAGTAAGTATTTCACTATGTCTGGAGACCTGGTAGGTTGCCCGTTTATCGTACCTATTTAATGTTGGTTGAGCGGAATAGAGAATCACATAGTTATTTGATTGTTCTTGTACGATTTTGAACGAATACCATGTGAATATTCCTTCAATATGTATGCATTCACTTAATTTGTTTGTATTGTTTTAAATTTCAATACGATTTACGTCTAAATGTTTGGATCTACCACTGTTATAGACTAACTTGCAAATTTTAGCTCTCGGATTGTATGAAGTACTGGTGTTAAATACAATTTTTCACACATTTTTAGGTATCGATTATGTAAATCTCTCACACTACTTGGTAAATTCCGAACAATGTTAGTCATGTTTGTACCTTGCCATAGAACAAGGAATGATCGTCACCTGTACCATATTTAGTGAAAGGTGTAAATTTTTTCAATAAAATCACTCTATTTTATTTGTTATAAGGGTAATTTGTGTGACTGTATGCGTGTGTATATGTATGTTTGTGTGTGTGGGCAGGTGTATGTGCGAGTGTGTGTGTGTGTGTGTGTGTGTGTGTGTGTGTGCGTGTGTGTGTGTATGTGTGTGTGAGGGTGTGTCTGTATGTGTGTAACATTGTACAATAACGGTGGTTCTCTCGTTCAAGCTTCCACTAACTAACCTAACCATGAATTATGTCCTCGTTCAAGATTTCGTGCTCACGCATGATATTTATCGATTGATTTTTACGATATATTCATATCCAGCCTCTCACCTAACCAAGAACTACGTGTCATTGTTTGATTTTTATGCCAGTTTTCATGTTATGTAAGGATTTCATTAATTATTTTGTGTTTTGTAAGTATCAAATCTCTCCACTTGGCTCTACATTCTACCTACTTTTTATTATTCATTAGTAGTTTGAATACACGCCTCCAATTTTTATTTAACAAATATCGCCATTGTCCTCATATATCAATGGCATCGGCTTTTGAATCTTATAAGTACTTCATATCCCTGGAACATATAATACACACACACTTTTGTAAACATATACAACTTGATGCCCGCACCATGTCACACATACACCCTTTTGTACGCCTTTAGGTGTCAGTGCCAACTCCATGTATACACATATATACCAAATATGGCTTAGGTCAGAGCAGAGAAGAGTTCAAAGTTATTGCTACGCTTAGCTATTCACATAGGAAATTGATTGCATTTTTAACTACCATAGGAGAAAATGGGTATCAACTGTAGCCATTTGCTATAGATATATGATGTAATGGTCGCAGTCAACAAAATCTAGACTAAAAATCACGCCTGAGCTGTACAATTTATCGATTAATATAAAGCAGTGTGCGACATTTAAACAAAATAGTTGCCATACGCTGCCAGATGTACGATGCTAGCACTCATCTTGGTCTGTGGCACATACATATATACGGTGTCGGTGTAGTCACCTGTGGCGATGTAAATCTAGTCAGTCTAATCTTAACATAACCTATTTTTTATACCCCTTTACATGTTATGTATGTTATTGGGGTATATGAATCTCTCCACTTGGTTTTATATTTAACATTTCATTAGCAGTTTGGATACTATCCTCCAATTTTGATCTAGCAAATATCCTTTTGCAGTTATTGTTAAGATTTCAGAACATTATCGATATATTCGTTGCAAGTTTGGATGAAACTCAGCAGGTAGGTTCCAATCGAATAAATTCACTTCATTTGTTGCAAATTTTTAATGTGGATCAGTTTCACGTCATGTGAAGTTAAAAGATCTTGTCAACCTAACCTAACCGAATTATGTATGGTATGTAAGGGTTTGCAAGCCAAGTCCTGCATTGCTCTCCCCCACGTTAAATTATGTATGTATAGATATACAGCCTTTAGTATTAAATTATAAACTGTACAATGTAACATTAAGGTATCATACATATTTAAGTCATTGTATTAACCTCCACTGAAATGTGCCACAGATGCAGTATTCCCTCTGATGGCGGGATTCCCTCAGTGGTGGCAGTGCCAAAATTGTGGCGCAAAACAACCCTGGAGGGCAGCCAATAAGCTCGTGTGGCGCCAACAACCGCCTGAA
>SDVV010012669.1:0-15376 GCA_016164225.1 Gammarus roeselii | reverse complement strand
AAAATTAGTGTAATAAAAAAATAAAGATAATAATGATAAACCGAAGGTCGATTAGAATCGATCTTCGCTTAAGGCTGATTATCGTCTGTCACTGCGGTAATTAAATAATAACTCATCGAAAGAAGGTTGCATACCTGCCTTCGTGTTTTCGTAGTAATAACATTGAACAGCCGATGTGGCGATGCAATTTTCCTCCTCGACCCTTCAATTATCAGAAGGATATCCTGTAAAGTCTGTTAAATATCCTCCTTATTAGCATGACTCCTTCCAAACACATCGTCTAATAATCACAGATGGGAACAAAATCGTTCTACGGTAAGCGGAATCAAATTTAGGAACGTCATTAAGTGATCTTTTGCTAAATAATGAACGTTGCTTCGGAAGAAGGGACGGTAAGAAAGGCCAACACAGATTTAAAAAAATATTTATTCCACTATTATGTTTTTTTTCCAAATATTGGGTATGATTTTTTCCTTCCCCTTCATCTTATTGTTTTTTATGTCCGTAGAGTATAAAAAAGCGTTTAATTCGGCAGAGTTAGGTTCGTTATATAACATTTTCTATAACCTATTTATGATTCACAACTATGGTTGTTCTGACATATTCTAGTTTTTAGCAAATCCCAGCATTCTCGATGTCTCTCGGATTGAACAAGAGACCGAGGAGAAACATATTTATTTGTAATACGATTTCACGCTTGACCGCGAAGCAGCTTTTCATCATTTTGTTGCAGAGTTTTTCGTCGCTGTTGATGGTCAGTATTGCAGTTCCTGGCGGACCTTCTTGATAGGATGGTAGGTTTACGTGTGTTTTAAAATGTCAGCATTGTGTAAGAAATCGAAGTAACATTATTGTATAAAGGGAGGTTTTATGACTGCGGTATAGCAACACAGCACCATTAATAGCTCCCTTGGCGGAGGAAGATCTGGTTATGTATTCCGGGCAGTAATCATTACTAAGAGTGGTCATAAATAAAAGAGGTCTACTTCAATTGAATTTCAAGCCCGTAATATACTTGATAACAAAATTGCCCATAAAACAATTCATCCGATCAAGTAGATGAATATGTAACCGTAGTTGGAACACCAACCGCTGGTCACGAAACTGAGCTGGTTACGCAAAGGTATAAAGTCATGCGTCTGCAAGCTCTGCTCATGCTACGGACCATGCAACACTCATGCTGACCATGCAACACTCATGCTGACCATGCAACACTCATGCTGACCATGCAACACTCATGCTGACCATGCAACACTGATGCTGACCATGCAACACTCATGCTGACCGGAGTTATTGAAATGGGTAAGATGAGTGCTATGCGAAGGTACATCTACATATTGCGATTACATAAGCTGAGAATTCATCATTATACATAATTGAATTTGGCGCATTTTGGTATTTTTATCTTTATTAGTTAGTCACTGGTGTGTTGAGTACAACTATTTGTTGGCTTTACCCTTCTTGTTTGGCTTCCGTTTGTTACTGGGTGTCAAGTTTTTCCCCCTTTATTGGCAAACGTATGTTGCTGGGAGAAGAACTTTTCCTCATTCTTCGGCTGCCATATGTTGTTGTGTGGTCTGGCGACGAACAGCCATGCTAGGGGAAGTGGCAGTAATAGAGGGTTGGTCGGATTCTTGATTACATCCGACAGAGTCTCGATAATTAGTTCTCGGGAGGGATTTTGAGGAGGTGCACTAAGAAGACTAATTATTGTTCATGTTTAGGATTTACGGAGCTCATGATCTTATTGAGTTGTAGGTACTATAGATGCCGAACAAAGGTGGTACCATAGATGTCAATCAAAGGTGGTACCATAGATACCAAGCAAATGTGGTACTATAGATGCCAAGCAAAGGTCGTAATAGACAACATTTCCGAAACCTGCCGATCCTAACTAGAGTTAATTGGCTCCAATGTTACCCTCCAACAGTTTCATGAAGCAGAGAAGTTAGTTTATAATTACTTTTGTTCCACTCATGAGCCGCGTTTAGGCTTTTAGTTGGTTTATAATTAGTTCTGTTCCACTCCTGCGTGGCTTGTAGGCTTATAGGCTTATAGTTGGTTTATAATTCATTCTGTTCCACTCCTGCGCGGATTATAGGCTTTTAGGCCTAAAGTTAGTCTATAATTCCTTCTTTTCTATTCCTAAGCAGATTATAGGCTTATAGGCGTATAGTTAATTTATAATTCCATCTGTTCCACTCCTGAGCGGCTTGTAGGCTTATTGTAAAACTTTGTGTGGTCTTAACTCATTTTGTTCGGTAAACTCCGAATGTTTCTCCGCACGACTAAGTCAGCGCGATGTAACTGAAATCACGCTGCTGGTCCTTTATAGCAACATTCATTTTGTGAACATAAAATATATTACAAAAAGAAGGCTTTTGCTCTGCTGTTTCCGACGTAGTCTCTGTTTTGGCCGATCGATAATTCTGACTTTCCTAGTTTGAGGTTTACCTATAGTTATTGATTTATATAGGTGTTCTGATATGAGAAAACTAATTCAATATGTAAGGCAAATTCTCAGAGTGTACAGGAATTACGTATGCTCTAAAATCATTCCTTACAATTAGAGGTATTGCTTACTTCGGAAGCTTGTGCACCTCGTGCACTAGCTTCCGATGAAAAAGAACATTATTCGAACTCCTTTTCCTCGAGTGCCCCAGACATTTTTCATCCCATCCTCACTCCAAAAAGCGATCGCAATTCAATGATTTCCATTTTACTCGAGTTTCCCGAGAACTTACAGAATTCCATTAGAAATCTGCAAACATTGACTCAGGATGCCGGCAGCTTTGGTGGTGACGTGCGCAGCATCGATGCTGCCGGCGGCGGAAGATGCAGCGACTCAGGATGCTGGCGGCTTGTTGGTGCCGTGCGCAGCATTGATGCTGCCGGCGGCGGAAGATGCAGCGACTCAAGATGCCGGCGGCTTTGATGGTGACGTGCGCAGCATGGATGCTGCTGGCGGCGGAAGAAGCAGCAACTCAGGATGCCGGCGGCTTTGATGGGGACGTGCGCAGGATCGATGTTGCAGGCGTCGGAAGATGCAGCGAGTCAGGATGCTGGTGGCTTGGTGGTGACGTGCGCAGCATCGATGCTGCGCGGCAGAAGATGCAGTGACTCAGGATGCCGGTGGCTTTGATGGTGACGTGCGCAGCATCAATGCTGCTGGCGACGGAAGATGCAGCGACTCAGGATGCCGGCGGCTTTGGTGCTGACGTGCGCAGCATCGATGCTGCCGGCGGCGGAAGATGCAGCGACTCAGGATGCCGGCGGCTTTGATGGTGACTTGCGCAGCATCGATGCTGCCGACGGCGGAAGATGCAACGGCGTCGGATAATCGATCAAAATGTAACTGAAGTGATTTTATGCTAACGTTTGATGTATGTTCTGAGTAAGCTATTCAATCACTCACAAGCATTGTTGAGTATGGTTTGCCACAGGGACTCGCTTAATAAACAAACACTCACGTTTTTGCCCAGAAGCTCACACTAACGTTAGGCGATATCATGTTTTGCAACACATGACATCGCCAACGTTCTGCAACGAATGATACTCACAAAGCTGTGTTATGACGCTCATAACTACAGAGCGTCTAACACAATAGTTAGATGACTGACGCTACTATAAATCCGCCACTAACGCCGCGGTGCTGTTGTTGTACATGAATCATTGTAACATTTTGAGCACTCGTATGGTCTTGCTTCATGCCGATAATGCTGAGTCTGTGTTTGGAGCTTCTTCAAATTTGTCAGTGATTTTCCCATATAATGCATTGTTGAACGAACGAAAAATAAAAAATGCGTACCAAATTTCCGATGATGAGGAACACAGGAAGGTGTTTTTGTATGTTCTGAGAAGTTTGTAAAGGAATGCAGTGCAATAAATGCAGAGGATTAAAAGCTGTTAATCGAGAGATTCAAAATGAACAAACATGGAAAAATTCAAGTTGCGCTTTAATATACCATTTCCATTTCTTCAGTAATTGGGGTATTTGGAAGCATACATGGCGTCGCGTCTATGCAGGCCTAATCTGTTCTAAAGAATCTTTCGTTAAACCTCTTAAAACAACAATAAATTTCAGACAATGCAAGAATTAATTCACCTATAGAATAAATAAAATAAAAACTCCCATGTGAAAGATCGCACAATTCATAAGTCTCTAGAACTCCCCTCCCTCATCTATAACTCTCTGTAACTTCTATTGGCTTTGAATAACTTGAACGAAAGGCAATGAGCACTGTTTCGAAAGTATATGTTTCATTCCCTTCTGTCGGAAAGTTCGTTCGGAAAAAGATAGACGTTAACAGCGACGCCTACAGGTGATGTTAACAGCGACGCCAACAGGTGATGTTAACAGAGACACCAACAGGTGATGTTAACAGTGACGCCAACAGGTGATGTTAACAGCGACGCCACAAGGTGATGGTCATAGCTGCTCTAAAAGTTGATAATAACAGAGACGCCAACAGGTGATGTTATCAGCGACGCCAACAGGTGATGTTAACAGCGACGCCAACATGTGATGGTCATAGTTATTCTAGCAGTTAATGTCAACAGAGACGCCAACAGGTGATGTTAACAGAGACACCAACAGCTGTTGTATCCATGGATGTTATAGGTTGGAGAAAAGCCACACAGAGGGCCTCCTTTCCATTGATATTAAGAAACAAATTATGTGACGTCATCCAGAAGAGAGGTTGCTCGCATTTGTTCTTGACAATGATAAGCCAAACGTTAAAGTATATTAGTTACTCCCTTTTACTGCTTAGTAACTATCTTTTACTGACCGATATTGGGCAGTTTTACTTATACCATCAGTGCCATATTTATTCATTTATATATTTATAAAAAATGTATAAAATACGTCAAATTATTTCCTGTACAACCTCTGGTTCGCTAACAGTCAAGCTTGTTGAGCAAACTCGGTTGTTCTTAGTAATGAAAAGCTCCAAGTACACATTCACCAACAAAACAATTTACGTGAATATTTTCAAATTATTTTTCGTTTGACGGGATCCACAAAATTAATCAAGTTAATTGAAACAAACATTTCTCGAAGGGTATTATTATCGCTAATAAAACCGAAATTACATTATGCAATGCCATCGCTCTCATCTGAATGAGTCACCAATTATTTTGGTCGGGTTATCCTCCTAATGCATCATTTTTGTTTCCCCTTAGTTGCGATGACAATTTCATGATGTAGTGTTCAGACTTTGTTTCAGCAAGTCATGATGCTGCTCTTGTTATTAGCTGATGGGCCAAAAAAGCGGTATGAATACTAAACTTATGCAAATGCAATGCTCATACGTAAGTGAAACGACATTCTTGTCTCAGAAGTTGACCATTGTATGATATTTGTATGTTGTGCCTAAGAAGTAATACAGAATGCAACGAAGTATTTCCCTAGCGTACAAAATAAAAATACAATTTTATATACAAATTAGATCGATAACATCTTACCAAATTAAGGAGCACAAATTATCAAACGCATTAGGATTAGAATAAAATAACATCCAATTTCGAATCATTGAGTATTGCTTTAAATGCTATCCTATCTCCACCGCCGAGGTATCATTCAGACGCGTCGTGACCCCTTAGCGATATCACTGAGGAAGAGAGGGGATGCGTAAGCGTTTTTTAATTGGGTGGCAGGAAATATCCTGGTGATAGGAACTCCATTAAGGACGCGGCTTTAAGTTAGGAAGGCAAGAGGGAAGAAGAGGTAGCCAAGAAGCCACCCTCGACGACGCAATTTGGACACTGTTGATGCAAGGATTGCCTTGCATCAACAGTAACAACGGAGGGAAGGAGGACGGAGGCACAAACATTTGATTTCAAAGCATTGCATGTAGCGATAATCTTTTTTTCTGAATCTGTTTCTATTAAATCCCTGGCGCAATTTTTCATGAAAAACAAACATGATTTCTCTTTCGGCATAAGTTATCACAAACGTTCAGAGTTGCTAGCTGCATGGTAAGAAGAGAGCCCTTCGAGCTCAGAAACATGGGAGCAATCTTTCGGATTGAGAAGAATGCGTTGTTAAATTTATAATCCTTGAACGACGTTTCTTGCTACTCATGGTGGCGCTCTGTTGAAGACGATCGACCGAAAGAGAGAACGAGCATAAATGATGCGATGAAACAAAATGTTATCGGGTTTCGCATACGTTTTCCACGATCTATTATTTGATATACATGATAATGATATTGAGTCATTATTATTATTAGTACGGATACGTTGTTTTAGAAAACTCTCGGTTCATTCATTGTGATGGTAATGAGAGAGTAATATTTATTGTGATGGCAATGAGAGGGTACCATTTATTGTAATGGTAATGAGCGAGTAACATTTATTGTTATGGTAATGAGAGAGTAACATTCATTGTGATAGTAATGATAGAATATCATTTATTTTGATGGTAGTGAGAGAGTAACATTCATTGTGATAGTAATAAGAGTAACATTTATTGTGATTGTAATGAGCGAGTAATATTTATTGTGATGGTAATGAGAGAGTAACATTTATTGTGATGGTAATGAGGGAGTACCATTTATTGGGATAGTTATGAGAGAGTATTACATTTATTGTGATGGTAATGAGAGAGTAACATTTATTGTAATGGTAATAAGAAAGTAACATGTATTGTGATAGTAATGAGACAGTAACATGTATTGTGATGGTTATGAGAGAGTAACATGTATTGTGACGGTAATGAGAAAGTAACATGTATTGTGATGGTAATGAGAGCCTAACTATATTGCTGTTAGAGCTTGCCTCTTCCTCGTTCAATTATCATGTTTATTATTATTCCCATTTATATGTTGCAGCCACAAACTCAAAATTAAGAAACCCGGAGTGTGGTACCCAAGCCTAACTACCTTCGACAACTGAGCCCTCAACGGGATGCTTTCAAAGCCAACTATCAATTATCGACGGAATGTTGTTAGGATTTCTGAACTCCACTCCGTCATTTTAAGGGACGAAACTATTGGGCAATGTTTATTCAAAGGAAGCGGAAACTGTACGAAAACTGAATAACATTGGCATGCTTCAAACACGGAAGTTCCTGAATGAGTTTTGCGGTTCCTATTCAGTCCAGTGCGTTTATCTTAAAGCAACTTTGACACACAATGCAGTTCTGAGTTATTCTGGAGCTACCTCAGAAGGATCAACAGTTGATACTGAAAGCGGGGGTAAGGAATACTTTGAAAAGACGTCCATAAAATATATTTCTCTGCGCTTTAGTTGATGTTTCTGGGAAGACGTGTCCAGTGTCTGGGATTTTGAAAACTTTGAACTATACGTTTCAAGGTTTTGACCATGTCATCGTGGAGAACAGTACAAACAACTCTTGTAGATTAAGCTGTGCAGGTTATAAAATGACTCTGTTCATTCAGACCCTCGATGCAAGGTATTATTCTGGTCGTGTATCACGTCCATTTATGCTTATGCGTGCAAGAGCCGGCAGCTGCGTAGATTCTGTGACAGAGATTAACCCGTGACCGTATTACCGTGACCGTACTACCGTGACAGCACTACTGTGAACGTACTACCGTGACCACACTACATTGACCGTACTATCGTGACCGTATCACTGATCAAGGCATAGGTGGCAAAATAGGATGACACAATCAATCAAGGAAAATTATTGCAAGTTGGGGGGGGAGATATGCGAAGTAATTTTTTTCGTTGTGAATTTGTGATGAATGCAAATACAAAACCACAGACAGGAAATTATCCCTGTTATTTTGAAGTGCATTCCATCCGGCTATTCACGAGCTTTGACGGAATTATTCATACACCAATCATCCATCTATCAAGTATGTTACCAGGATTGCGTGTGAACATTCCGGGTTACGCTGAAAAATACAAGAAAACAAAGAAATGAGTTATAGGAGACGAGCATCAGAAAATGTGGACTGTTATTTTATTTCAAAATAAGGACAGCTCATTAGGGGTGCGTCTTGCATAGTCAGACCAAAGAGCACAGTAATTCAACCAGCCTTGCTCGACGACTGTATGTAAATGCAGAGAAATCTAACGTGCCTTGGTCAACGACTGTATGTAAAAGTATGACTCAAAGGAGCCTTGCTCAAGTACGATGTATACCGGCATCTACTATTTCATGACCAGCCCTCAAAATGCGGAATAATTTGTTTGCCGCTGCCTCAGACTGGCAATGCAGATAATAATGGGTATTATTGGCCGAACTAGGCTTAGGTTGTCCTGGAGGACAACCCGCTAACACATGTCAAAAAATTATACATTCCTAGTGAGCTGTAATGGCATATAACCATTCAACTCTATTGGATTGATAGATTATACATTCCTAGTGAGCTGTAATGGCATATAACCATTCAACTCTATTGGATTGATAGATTATACATTCCTAGTGAGCTGTAATGGCATATAACCATTCAACTCTATTGGATTGATAGATTATACATTCCTAGTGAGCTGTAATGGCATATAACCATTCAACTCTATTGGATTGATAGATTATACATTCCTAGTGAGCTGTAATGGCATATAACCATTCAACTCTATTGGATTGATAGATTATACATTCCTAGTGAGCTGTAATGGCATATAACCATTCAACTCTATTGGATTGATAGATTATACATTCCTAGTGAGCTGTAATGGCATATAACCATTCAACTCTATTGGATTGATAGATTATGTTTTTGACAGTTAATGCTAGTGTAGCTCACACGTTTATGGAAGAGCTTATTTTACTTGTGACGCCTGTAAACAGAGACAAGGATGCGACGTGAGTGGTCTTTTCTGTTATGCACCCATCTTCTGACCATCAAGTAACGCTCTACGACGGGAATTTGGCACTCTGACAGGGACACTCTGACAGTGCCACTGTCAGAGTAAAGCAGATATCCCGTCTCAGAATCATTCAAAAGGAGCCCGCTCTACGTGCTCCTAACGGCCTTTATATTAGCCCAAAATAGTCTCTCATTAGCAGTGAATGTCGCTTCTCCTATCATTTTGTGAAGGGGCTTCGATGCCACCCAGCAATTACCATACCACAGGGATTGATGGGCCGGCCAAGTGCCGTCAATACTTAGCTGAGGGATTTTGAGAGCTAGGAATGGGAATGGTAGGGGAGGGAATGAAGGATTATCTTACGCTATAATCTCACAACGGCCAATACTAAGTGCTTCCTTTGAGAGTGGGGCTCGCCAAAATTGGGTAGGATATTATAGATTTTTACTGCTACATTTGAGATTGTGGTTGCTGCTCACTTTCTGCACTACGTTGGGAGGAACATTTTCGCATTCGTGATATTCTTAGGGATCTGTTACAGTACGGTTTCTTTATAAATTGATAAATTTAAACTGTTTTTTAAAGATCGTTTGCATGCTGGACCGCAAGATATCATCGATGCTTCTAAAGCTGGTTAACGTCGACTAATTTGCTCACCTTGGTGACCTGAATCCCGTCCTAGCATCTTGTATTGGTCAGATAATCGTCAGAAGATGTCAAGACGATACCATATTTGTCACACGGCTATTAATAAACATTTTAAAACTGTTTTCATGACGAAATGGCAACTACCGCGCCCACCAGCAGCTACCGCGTACACCAGACCTTCCGAGCCCCCCAGCACACCGCCGGGAACTTGATGATTCCGCCAGTAAGCTAATACTCTCCAAAGTTATCGTCCAACAATTTTCGAAAGCAGCAAAGTTAGTTAGTACTTCCTTATGTTCTACTGCTGAGCGGCTTAAAGGCCTACTGCACGACTTGTGATTTCTCGACGTATTTTGTTTGAATAATACAGAATGTTTATCAGTACTACTAAGTCAGTGCGATGAAACTGAAATTGCTGTTGTTTGCTATACATGGTAATGGTCAATAAAATGAAGCTGAGGCCCTATGCTTTACTGTGTCCACCGTAAAATCCCTTGGCTGTTGATGATTAATTCTGACCCAGCTGGCATTGACAAAATATTGAAAGAGATGATTATATATTCTTATTTACTGTCCAGGTCTCTGGTATTTGAAAAATAGTTCAGTGAATATCAAAAATTCTCACATGGTGCATGAGTATGAGTCAGCAATATCACATTTCGTGAGCTACGTGCAGGTACGCAGTCTGACCTGATCTTGGAGTGACTGGGTCGAATGATAAAAACTGACGAATACATTGTGATCACGAACTTGTGTATACAATTTGGAGCTAAGGTGGGAAGAGAGGATGGCTGTGGCTAGAGGTTTCGTAGATAGAGAAAATGAGGAAGGAATGTAAGCGTACGGGAAATCCTTGTAACGAATGTTGTTTAAATGAAAAGTCATTCCTTGATTCTAGAAAATTGAGGCGATCTGAAGACTTTTTGTTTGGCCGGTCCTTTAACCTCACCCGGTAGCAGAGTGTAGAGTCGTCAAAAAGGGTATTTTCAAAATAGATACCCGAAAAAACACCGTGAATGGCTAATGACTGAATAGTTTGAAGTCATTCGTCAGCAGGACCAGAATTCACGAAACGCACACGCCCACCGCCTTAGAGGATGACTGAATATTTCTGTCTTGAAGGTTCTTTGCCACCAAAAACGAGTATTTTATACCAGCACAGATTTGAGCCGGCCGGCATCTTGACTGTCACTTTTATGTGAGTGCTACTCAGCTTGTAGGCCCTTCTCTGGTCGTGAGAGTAATCTAGCTGTGTCTACTTCTATCCTTCTATAGAGTTAGTTACAAATGCAAAGTCAACCCTGCAGCTGTCAAAGGTCTGTAATAGGTAGTTATTGTACGCTCTGCAGTTGCAAAAAGTCTTCTCAAATTACTAAGTTGGTCGTTTTTTTAATCAAAAGGTGTTGGTAAACGTAATTATTCCATTGCTTTCGGTTTCTTCTCTTTACATGAACCTTTATCCCAAGTAGCCGGATTACTTGCTGTGCAGTAGACACAACATACAACTATTCGCGGTGGCGGTCAGCCTTCGAACTAAGGTTTCAACTGAAAAATATTGTAATGAAGGATTATCTTAAGGAACACCCCCCCCCCTTTTTGAAGAAGATCTCTATTGAAGACTGTTTTTATTCGTATTACCCGTACTCAATTTGCTGTATGTTTCTATGCAACTTATTCTCACTAGCATCAGCACTATCATCATTTTCTCGTAAATTTTGTTTAAATATTCTGCATCAAGCTCAGTTCTTTCTTGTCTCCGACCAAAAGTTACTTTTTCGGATTTTAGCCAGTGCACCTCCATTTAATTTTTACTTCCAGCCTGGTAGGCCCTCTACGGCTCATTCTCTTCGAACTCCCCCGACACTTTTCATTCCACTCCTCGCTCAAAAGAGCTATTACTTAGACATGTTTCTTTTCTACTCGAGTCTCCCGAGGAAGCACAATAACAACAATGCTCAACAAAAGCACAACATTCACAAAACGCCGCGGATAAAAATGATTTGTTAGGGCAAAAAAAAATCGTGGTAATTATTTTATATTAAAATATTATAGAATCTTCATTTGTAAACAAAATCGTTAATTTTAGTTTGTTGCAGTGTCAATCAAAATTTGTAAAAATGTGAGCAAATCTTTGTTGTGTCAGCAAAATCTTTGTTGATTCTACAAAATATTTGTCACATTTTTTGCTAAATAATTTTTTTCGTGGTGACAACAACATGCATTTGCTTGCTACCCGCTCTCTTCGGTTGATAAACAGTCTAGGTTGTGGTAAGCAGGTGATTTAATTAAACTCCGAAATCCGTGATATAATTAAGCTTTATTCATCGCGAACACGTCATTCTTAAAACAAACATAACCGATTTGGTTGCATGCAAGCAACCATCAAATAACGTACAATGATAACAAGGTAACAGCCGACGGCCCACAATGGTCACAGTAAAAATGACGTTACAGCCGACGGGCCACGATAACCAAAATGTTAACGGCGTAACAGCCGACGGCCCACAATGGCCCAGCAATGACAACTACGTAATCGCCCATGGCCCACAATGGCCTACGATGATTACGACATTAACAGCCAACAATTATTCAGACGAGTGCTGAACTGATCGTCGGCTACACATCGGCTACACAATTCCATATTATAATCATGATAGTCTCATTGAAACATCGAATTAAAGGTAGCTACTAGCAATACATATTTAATATCTTGCTGAATACACATTTTAAAATAATTAAATAGGTACTTCTACAAAGTACACAATAAGTGATCTCTGCTTCAACATTCACTTTGAGATCATTAATTTCATTCTCAAAAATATATCTCTACGTTTTGACTCCACTCGTTGCAATCTTGATAGGTTTTCATAAATCACTGAAGATATGCTGCATAACTCATTGGAAATAAAAGAATGCAAATAGTGATCAGCCATTATTGAGAGCCGCGCTTAAGAAAACTCAGTTTGAACTGACTCAATTCAATTCGTTGTCATAGCGAGTAATCATTGAAAAAGGCCTAGAAATTGGATATAGATGCTGACGTAATGCCGATTCCGAAAAAAATGGGGTGACGCACCCCCTTCATCTGATGCTCGGAATTAAATATCAAAAGTTCGCCCTTTAACGCTAACGGGTTCGGCCAGGTCTCCGCAACACACACGTTGGCTTAGGAGTGAGGTCCGAGATCAGTGTCAGTAGCAGGGCCCGACAGCTTTCGCTGGTTGACCCCTGCTGAATCATAATTTTCAGGCCCCTTCCCACCTACGCCCATCACGTTTCTCATCGAGACGCAACGAACGAGAAACACATCAGGGCGGCGTCAGCATCTATCCACTCACAACCATTCCTCACTCACGCCTCTTTGTTGCACTCTCTCTCATTACCTACGCACTTATGTTCCTTCTCCTAAAAGCCTGCTTCTCGCTATCGAATCACTCAAACTTCGGCCAACTTCAAGGCCTACGTCAATTTTCACCATTTCTAACCCTCATCACCACTCACCCGTCATCCATCTTCTTCAAATGATCGAACCACTTCAGAACACGTGGATCACACGCCCACACGGTGCACGCGATACAATTTATTTACACTTCACAACAACGCATATCTGACGGCTCCTATTCTTCTTAGATATTCCCTGGCCTTGCCCCCTCACACTTTATTTGTTCTCATTTAACGCCTGCTGAAACTTAGCTTCGATTGCCACATTCATTTCACTCACGTTCTCTTCCTCTCTTTCTCCTCCCACTCTGCTGTTTCCCTTTCACCTCAAATCCACTCTCAATCTTTCCTCAACATGGTAGATGATCTGACATTCCTCCACCCTCCCCTCTGAGCACTCGCACATCCAACAGCCTCCCACCACTCACCTTGGCATTACACAAAATCTATCGGCGTGCTATCCACTACTGCACGGGCCGTCTTTAACCATGTGTACATGTGGATAACTCACTTCCTGCACAAGGTGTTTCCCACCACCACCTCCAACTCCATGCAAGACCAAAGTTGATTCTCTCCGTTGGGATTTTCTACCTCTACTGTCTTTTTCTACCTCCCTACCAAATTTCTAACCACTGCATTTTCAATTCTCGTATTTAGGTATTACAGAACCAGTACGTTGAATTGACTGCCATTAGTCTAATCCAGTACTACTCCCTAGTCTCTTCTCTCTTCTCGCTACTTGGTCCGTAGCAATCGTAGCGCCAATTCTTTCTATATCTAACTTCTACATCGTAACACTTCTAGACAATCACTCACTACTTGAAACACCACACCTTCTCGTGACCGGCATTCCTCCACACCCGGCTTCCTTCCATTTACTACACCAAACTCTTATTCCTCTCTATCTTTCAACTTCGTCTCCATCAGTGTCAACTCATTGAACTTCCTCTTCCTAAACATCTCATCCATCTCTCTCGTCTCTGCTTTATTTGTACTACAACTGAACACATTTTCGAAGGGACGTGAGCCACTCCTCCCCACGCTCGTTTTGCCGTCTTAGAGGGAGGAATTTACCCTAACTGACGCCTCTTGCGATACGTAAAAGAATACGGTTTCAGTATTCATTCCATCGTCACAGTGGGGGGCAAGAAAAAAATATTATAAATTTGTCTATCTGAATGAAGCGTTCTAATAAATTCACGGAATAAAATATACATAAGGTTTTATAAATTTGCAAAGTACAATAATTTCAGATGTATGTCAATTTGTAATCGTTAACGAATTCTCTTTCGCTAGTACATGAGAATATTTTTTCATCCAAAATGACCTCAAGCAAAAATTTCAAAAACAAATTGAATTTTGCTGTGCCAACAGAATTATCCCTACAAAACGAAGGTGTTGCAGCACCAACATGATTTCATCATCCCTAAAATTACAAATGCTGTTTGCTCATGCAAACAAATATTTATTGTGTGAACATAAGTATTCTCTCCGTGTGTATTTGCAGATCGCAAAACGTCTTAAAAAATGTTTATGGCGCTTTGCTAATCGCCAAACAATTTCAATAACAAAGCAGATCAGTTATGTTAGACGAATCATTGTAACCTTACGATACCTTTTACTGATTTGTATATGCCAGTGATGTTGATTTTGTCGTGTGAGTTTCTACAACACATGCAGCTGCTCTGTTGCCATACCTCCCTGGACGATACTTCAACAAAAAATGCAGAAATCCTGGTTAGTTATGAAGAACAGATAAAGTTGCAGTCGTTTATGTGTCTTTCTGTTAGCTCTTCACACCATACATGAAAATTAGAATATTTAGGAATAATTTCACGACTAAATATTTCAGTACTCATAAAATTCAACAGCTATCATTACTTGATTCGAAAAGACGTGTTCTCCAACAGATCCCTATTTCTTTACACTGATTTCTGAAAGACTTATTTGGAAGTAATTGAATCCTTTGTATGTGATTCCATGACCCTCTTTTCAAATTGTATGTGTACATTATTTGGTATAAAAAGTGAGTGCGAAGCCAAGAGAGACGTCAAAATAGCCTCCAACAGCTTATTCGCTCTAACTTATGAGATGAGACAACGACGAAGGTTTCAAACCATGCTTCACCAGCTCATTATACCAGCTCACTATACCAGCTCACTATACCAGCTCACTATACCAGCTCACTATACCAGCTCACTATGCTAGCTCACTATACCAGCTCACTATACCAGCTCACTATACCATCTCACTATACCAGCTCACTATACCAGCTCACAATACCAGCTCACTATACCAGCTCACTATACCAGCTCACTATTCCAGCTCACTATACCAGCTCACTATACCAGCTCACAATACCAGCTCACTATACCAGCTCACTATACCTGCTCACTATACCAGCTCACTATACCAGCTCACTATACCAGCTCACTATACCAGCTCACTATACCAGCTCACTATACCAGCTCACTATACCAGCTCACTATACCAGCTCACTATA
>SDVV010012668.1:0-15376 GCA_016164225.1 Gammarus roeselii | reverse complement strand
TATTAAAAAGTATTTAATAAATAATATGAGGAACATACTTTCTGATACCTAATTGTTCGTGATTACACAATGTGACCATTATTAAGTCGAAGCAAAGATACAATGTATCATTGTTATAACAATTTTTTTTATTCCTATTAAAATGATTAATTTCACTCAGTGTGGGCGTATGCACAGAACCAAATGGCAACGGTAGCAAACGGAAATAAAAAAGTCTACATTTTTTTAGCAATATCAATGTCGCTGAACATGTTCTGGCGATTGTAATTTTTGCTCATTTTAACTCGTATTTTGAGTTCTTCCTAAATCCCAGGACTCACCCATTTCTATAGACTACTTCAACTCATGCTTAAAGGGCTACCTATAAATCACTGAACTTACCCATATATTGCAAAGTTGGTCCAGAGCGTCACCATTCGGTCCGAAGTCAGCAGGTCGCCCTCTTGCATTGGTATAGTAGGGAATACGAAGAGGTACATCAAGTCATCGGAGTGGGTAACACCTTGAGGACAGTTTGGAAGAAGAGGTATTCTATTATTTCGCTTCTGATGCTTGGACTTTTGATCTGAGAAGATGTTTTCCACACCAGCAGTCGCAATTGTCCACATCTACGAAGCATTTTAAAACGATAAAATCTCGAGAAATTTAGACTGAATTTCGATTCAAATTCCTTCCGGCATTGCGTTAGTAAAAGTCATGTCATGGTGATATTCAACAAACTAGCGGGGCTTGAAGAAAACGTTCCTCGGAAATAATTATTTGAGGAAGGGATGACTAAGCAGTGATAGTTTGGAAGAACGGGTTGAGTACACAGTTGATAACGAAATACATGATATCAACACTCCAAGATAAAAAAATCGCTTTTTCCGAATCATTGACATGGATGAGCGTAGCCCTCCAACTCAAAATGCATAGACTGGACAATTAACCGCACCCGCCTGTCTGATTACAGACGACTGGGACGCCCGTTGTGAACGTGTATCACTGTGAATGAAGAAACGAAAGCTGATTTGAGGATCATCAAGGTGCAAGGGATTATTTTCAGGGCAATAGAATCGTAGGGACACAGTACGATTTGCTCAATAACAACGAAGTGTTATGCTTCTTGATAAACTTTATTGCTGGAACAATAACTCTTTGAGACGGGAAGACACTTGCAATGCTGAAGTCCTGGAAACACATCATATTTGAAAACAAGATAGTCCTGTTGATAGCCTGAGGATTACCTGAGGATTGAAGGCGAATTTCATGATATATAAAAGTTATAACACCTTCACCCTATTTAATTCACTCTCGTACATGAATAAAATGATACCATATATTACTCGTATTCCTCCATAAAAGTTCAATAGATATATATCTTGCAATCTATGTTTTTCAAGACTAAATGGGTTAAATAGTTTATTAGAAGAAAGTCTAGAACACATTCAACCATTTCTTTCACTAATTGTATGTTCTCGGTTGGAGTAAATGCGACGCTCACTTCCGTTTGGTGGTAATAGATAATTAAGGTGCTAATTATCTATTACCACCAAATAGAAAATTAAGGTACCGGCACGGTACCCTAATTTTCTATTAGCACGCCTTGAAATTACGAGAAATCAAACGCGTGCTGTTTTGTCCACCTGATTAGATAAGAGTGAAAAGGTTCTCTAATGCCCTAGAGTCAATGCATCAAGTCATTGTCAGTCTTCGGCTTTGCTTCGGCTCAGTGGTTGCTGTAACCACTAAAAACATAGGGTAGGTCAATCTAGTTTTGTATTTGAAATACGTCAGGCACGGGCATCCCCAGGGTTGAAGGAATCTATCGGCTGGTAAGATGAAGTAAGTTCAATTCATATCAATGTTATTTCGGTTAAGTGGTTGTTTTCTTGAAGGTATCTGGGAAGTGGTTCCAGATTGTATTCACTAAGGTCCAAAAACCGGCGTATGTGAAAGTGGGCCTAGCTTAAACATGGGCTATACGACAACGAATATCGAGACTTGCCAAAATGGAGCCCTGTGAATGATGCCATGAAGCATTGAAAAATGAATATTTTTGAGTCTCAACCTTTCTAAATATATATATTTTTCATATGAAAAACGAAAAAAAATCACTTCGCGATTATTATATGGTATTCAAAAAACTGAAATTTCGTTCGAAAACAAATGATGTATAACACAACGAATCATTTCGTTAGTGACGTAAAAAATCAGAATTGAAGCACAATGGACGAAAGTTTGGAAATTTGATGTTGACAAGTACAGACGCCATAGCTAAAGTTTGGTCAGGAGTTAAAAAGTTAGCAAAGGATGAGCCCAATACTTTTATTTAAATGGAAACTAATATAAAGCGCGTAAAAGCGTTACAATATTTTTTCCGTGATTTCTTTTCAATAGGCCCTCTCAAGGGAAGAGGGTTCTACATCGGTACGTCCCTGATAGTACGGTTGCTTGGAGTAAGCGGGTGTTGGTTGAGTGCGGTCCAAACATCGACGTTGGTAGCATTAAATGTGACTGAGTAGGAGGAGAGGTGAGTGATTGGTTGCCAATTTAAAGAGGACTTAGACAAGGCTGCGTTATGTCACTCCTAGCTGTTCAATGTTTATATAGATGGAGTGTTCAGGGTGGTTATCGCGAGTACACATGGTAAAGGGTTGCAGCTGTTGAGAGAAAATAGGTGGAGCTGGCAGTTGAGTCGGTTGCTATTCGAGGATGATATGGCACTCGGGGTGGATTCGGAGTAGATGCGTGGAGAGGTGTGGAGTGTAAAAGGAGGATGCTGTTAATGTATGTGGGTAAAAGTTGTATAATGAGATGTTCGAAGAGTGACGATGCTAGTGGAATAAGGGTCCACGTAGAAAATAAAGGTGTCACAGGATGTATTGTGTTTTAAGTTCCTGGGCTCTGATGTTGATAAGAGAAGAGACGTGGAAACGGAGATGAGACGTAGCGTGAAGTAAGGGTTTGAAGTGTTTTGTTGGCACTGAACTGTGCAATGAAGTGTATGAGTATAGACGCGAAGAGATTGCCGTGAGGGGTGGGGCCAAAACAAACTAGTGAAGTTGATTAAATATATTTGAAACTAAATGTTTATGGGAATGACCAGATTGACGCGAATGCATATGGTTTGTAATTCTTCACTCATATGCTAAGTGAGCGAATTAGAACGGGATGGATGGAAAGAGGAAAAACAAAGATGATTCGTGAGCTCTGAGGCGGTTTGTACAAATGGAGAGAATAGGAAAGGGGTCATGAAAGGAGAGGTGAGAGGGCGTAGACTTAGAAGTAGACCAAGATATGGTTGGACGGATGCTGTGAGGAGAGCTTTCAAGGAAAGTGGGGTCAGCGTTGGAGAAGCGATATCGTGCGAAGGATGGGCGTGAGTGTAGAATGTATGTGAATGGATATATCTGACAAGGCTCTGAAAGGCTTTCCCGCTGGTGGCTGTCTCGTTGAGAAACTGAGGACAGCTCACTGGAATGTACCAGTGAAAGCTGCTGAGCCCTGCTGCGGCACAGACCTCTGGGCTCCTCTCCTGGCCTGAACATAAATCGCTACATGGCTAGGAAGATTTGTCAATGTGTGTGAGTGCGTAAAAAGAGAGTGAGGAGCGTTTGGCTGTCGTCCACCCCTCCTCTTCGGGGACATATAGTCTAAGTCTAAATGGGGATTTACCTCGCAGAAAGTGAACAGTGCCCAGTCAGTTACATTGCTGCAATAATGTGATGGTAAATGGAAATTGCAACTGTATCGATCAAGAAGACATTGATTGATTATTCACAGACTGGCCTCGTTTTACAATTTGCTCACCGTGATCGAAGGGAATTTCGTCTGTGCTGCCGATGAAGATTGAATTAAACATGGAGCTGTTGCTCTCACGGTCAAATGAGTAGAAGAACGTGTCCTTCTCGTAGTGGGTGCTGTGTAACTTGGCTACCTCGTAGGTGCCGCCCTTCAGGAAAAAAAGTCCAGACATCTATGGGAAAAGGAAATCCGGATGAAGTAAGACCAATAATGGCAATATAAAAATTAGATGAATAAAATAGACACTAATATATAGAGCAATATCAACTAAAAAAACGTACAAAAAAATGCATTTCTGGTTAAAAAATAAAATAAAATGATGTTTCGGCTTCAGCAGCTTGGTCAAGTATAGAAATAGAGCGTAATTATATAGCTCTGGAAGTGGATCAATTTGGTCAATATTGATCAGTAATAATGCTGGCGCTTCTGATAAGACCCAATTACCAAGAAAATCCATCTGCAAGGCATAGCGTCATGAGAAAGAATGGGTCTTAGAAGAAATATTATTATCGACGATACATGAATGCGCGAAACGTATTACACTTGTTCTCAAAATGTCTCATAAAATAATGAACGAACCATTAACATTAATGATCAGAAAATAATTTTGCTAGTAGGATAACTGCATCGAATTGATGTCTGGCGATCACAGAAAGAGATATATACTCTCTCTTGAATTGCAACTATTGACATGCTTTCATTAGGAATCATTGATCGGCATCCGAGAACACAACTCTCGCAAACAGAGATGCCGATAGATTTGTGAAATAGAAGAGAGTGTTGCTATTTTTATATGACTATAGATTCGTCTAAGTAATGTCCCCATTTTGGTGTTAATTTTAGCGTAGGAAGTCTACAATTCTGGGTCTGTCTGGCTCAGTACAAGCTCAGTGATGAAATTATGAAATCCAATCAAGGCTGAAGAATTACACCTGAAGTAGGTTGGGTGTAGAGTGAGATTGTGCATGTTATTTGGTCCATGCTGGTCGTGGAGAGTGTGGAGCTTCGCTTCAAACCTTTGGGAAAATCAAGGCTGTTTTTGAACAGGCTATGCTTGGGCACATGCACAGGCATGATACTTGCCGTCTCGAACACGTCACTTCCCAAATGGAGTGCCCCGAGCTTCGTTTTTCCCCCTATCTCTTAAAAGCCTTCATTCACGATGTGCCTACACTCACTTGATCCATCACCTACGCCAGCTCATACTCAGATGACCTCTCAATAATCACACACCGCAACCACCAGACTGAGGATGCACACCAAGAGCAATACCTGAACTCTCTCAAGATCTGGCTGTTGGAAAACAGAATGAATGTGTCCGCATGAATGTCATTCCTCACCTTATAAACAACAAATGACTGTGAACACCGTATTCACACACATGTGACGCTCAACAACACTCCCCTTCCCCAGAGTCCTTCTACAACGAGCCTTGTAGTAACACGTGGCCCGGGAAGGACGTTAAACCTCACACAAACAACATCTGCACTAAAGCCAAAGCCAAACTGAACGTGACCGGGAACTTACCACTAAAACATAGGGACACTCCAAATAATCAATTGTAACTCCATACAAACAATTCATCAGACACACCTGGTCCAATGGCCTTGCTCCCACGCACAATACTTCCCTACAAATCATCCAGAACATGGCCTTACGGATCGCAACGGGCTATACACAGATCGCACCAATTACCCATCTGCATGAGGGAATGAAGGACCTTAATCTCAAACATCATTCTGAGATGGGAGGTACACAATTTTTTAACACGATGGTCGACCAGGCTCATCCCTGCAACCACCTACTAGTTGAACACCCTTCAAACCCACCAAAATATACATAACACACCAGCAGCTCACTGCGGATCTCTTTACATCATCATTCCTCGTCCTACATACAACACATTTATGCCCAAATCGATACAGACACTTCACAGCCTCTGCACTGTCTGACCATAGAGTACAACGCTCCTACAGTCACTCTCCGGAAGTGAACGTGTGGTAGTTTACAAGTGTTTACAATTGTAAAAAGACATTATTAGGGCTTTTGTCCTGAACTAGATTGCCTTTTGAAAGTAAGAATATAAGTTCAGAAGTAGAACGTCTAAGAGAGTGTCATGTGTCTGTAGTTTCTGATTTAAAAAAACAAAAAAGTTACAGGTTGTGGTAGGAAATAGCATTTAGCGACGACACTCGAAACAACTAAAATCAGCACCTGAAAAAAAGCCACCGACCCACGATGTTGTTTTGAGATTGTCTCATTTTCATTCCTCATTAAATCCATTTATACTTGTATTATTGCTGTACATCATTTTGCCACGACCAGGTAGTAATGCTGGGCTCTTTTTTTTCACGAGCTAGTGCCAATGCCGGGCACTGTTTTAACCGTGCGGGTTTCAATGAGGGCATCTTTGTTAACGCCTATGCTGGTGAACGTGCTATAACCGTAAGCCATTTACAGGTGATTCTGGTATAATTTGTCGAGGCGTGACTCAAACGTTTTGACTGCATCGCTGTTTAAAACTTCCGCTGGAAGTTCATTCCATTCATGGACTACTTGTTTACCAACGGTTTGGTATCCATTACACTTGATCACACCGCTCGCATCTAAAGTGAAAAGGCTCGCTGAGTCAATGTTAACCTTACTCCTCACAATTTCCCGTCCTTCGAACATGTCACCTCTGACTCGACGCCTCTGTAGCAAATCAAGGATGGGTTCACGTATTGTATCTTTCTACGATTTATTGCGCAGTGGAGGGATATGTTTAGCAGCTCTACGTTTACCTTCGCCAGTTTAATACCGTATTTTAGGGGGAACAGAAATGGACGGAATACTTTAATGCGGTCTAACAAATGCATTGTACAACTTAAGAATTCCGTGTCTGCTCTAGTACAAGATAGCACGGGAAATCATACCTAGCATTGTACCGCTTTTTTGTTAGCTTCGTCTTCCCGCTTTTGAATTAGTTTCTAATGAAGATACCTAATCTCTCTCTTTGGTGTCAGGAATCAGCTTCTGTTCGGACATTGAATATTCGTGCTATGGGTAATGATGACCTACGTGCATACCTTTACATTTGTCCGCATTGAATTTCATTTGCCATTTTCTGATCATTCAACAATACTGTTCACATCTAATCGGGTCTGCTGAGAGTCAAGTTTGCTTTGCACTTTTCAACCTAGTTTACTAACTTAGCACCGTCTGGATACTTGTTAAAGTTAGAAAGCACGCTTATGTTGATGGCGTTTATGAATATTATGTATAGAGAACTGGACCTAAACGTATTCCTGAGACACGTGCCTAGTAACAAAGGAAGCAACTCGACATGAGCACTCGTGCTCGTTTTATTTCCTTATTCTAATTCAAACATTACCCCATGGTTAGGATGCTTCGTTTTGTACAAATCGCTGCCGTCTGTCCGTGAGCCAACATTTAATCCATCTATTTAACTCGCATCGAATACCGATGCTGTGAAATCTGCTAACTAAGCGTTTGCGAGGACCTTATTGAAGGCCTCTTGAAAGTCGAGGTAATTAATTCGGTTGACGATTGTTCGTCGTGAATTTCCATTATCCTCTTGGAAAATAAGAAACAGGTTTGGTAGATAGGAACGATTGTGTCTGAAGCCAAGTTTAGAGTCTCCTGTGAGGTTTTCTGGCTCTTAATACACGAATACGCTTTACTCAATGAAACACGTTAATGATATCTTTACTACCTCTAACTTACTTTGTTTTGGCGACGCCATGTACCGTAAATATGGCGGTTCTCGGTTGGATCTTCGATGTTAATACACAGTCACAAATGTAACTACAGTGATGCTAAAACTACCTACATCCATCCTTTTCGGCCGAAACGTCCTGCAGCGATGTTACACACATAACCACTCCATATGATCTTTCGAAACACACTGGCTGCCCCAAGCGCTGGAGCAAAACGGTTGAGTTCTTAAGACCTGCGGCTTCTGGTGTCCAACACATGAACTCACACTTCACAGGATATTCGGCATGAAAGACTGGCCTTACTTTACCCCAACAAAATATCACGTAGACCTATTTACCATAATTTAACCATATTACATTAAAAAACATTATATGCTTTTAACTGCTACGATATCTTAAAACGATTTATTTCCAAGAAAAAAGGGAAATACCTTTGTTTAGACTATGTATATACGAAAGAGGGAAAATATCTAGGAGACAGCACAGACCGGGAACACTATTGGCTATTGAAAAAGGGAGGGGAGGGGGAAGGGTCGAATAGCCACTGCCCCTCCCCGAACATTCAAAAACTCCAGATGTCCTCCGTTCTATGCAGATCCAGATGGTTCCAAAATAATATACAAGTTACAGTTTTCCTTCATCTGACGAGGCATTGTAGGGTTTTGTTCCCCACATCCACAATCAATAAGTTGATTCTAAGAATTCTGTAATTGTATCCTTTATTAAACTTTCCATCAATTTACCAGTGACTGAGATGAGACAAATTGGTGGGTAATTGACATGACAGATTCTGTCCTTATTTGATAAAAAATGGTGTAACGTTGGCCTCTTCCAAATTATAGGGATAAGTGCCGTTTGTGAAAGTTTGGGCGAAATGCTTGTTTGGTATGCTGCGATTTTGTTCCTAGTCTCTTTCAGTGTTTTGGGATGAACTTGGTCTGAACCTGGAGATTTTGTAACCGAAAATTATTTATCGATTCTAACCTTATATTGTTCAGTGATATATAACCTAAATACAGAACAAAAATATAGGCTCAGGAGGTCACTCATGTTAGTGTCATCCGTTTCCAGCTCACCACTATCGTTCTAGAGAAAATATTGCTTAGCAATCGCTTCTGATTTATTTCGGTGTTGGCAGCCATTTCATTATCATACATTTTTTTTTCGGGGCCTTCTTGTGGGTGTTTTTATTCTGACGACTGGGTTGCTGTTTTGCGACTGCAGATGCTGCAGTTCTCCTTTCCAGTACTTTCCCCGATTGACTGCTGGTTGCGTGTTTTTCGCGGTACATCGCTTATTGTTCAACCGTTAAATGTTTTCGTGACTAGTCCTACATCAATTATTTTGAAACCCCAAATATTCATATCAAAAAATATAATGTTTGCGAATATACAGCAGGCACGAAACATATAACTCATAAATGGATTTGTTAGAAATAATGGCACTACAATATCCTGCACATTCAATGTGTTTAATTCCTGGTTTCGTCCAGCTGTTGAGAATAATGACCTATCCCAATGTGATTCCATACTCGATTACTTATTTCGCAAGTTCGCCCCAGATCGTCACAGAGTGTCCTATGTCTAAAGCAGCTGCCATTTTCCGACCTCTATTCCGAACTCGTCGAAAACAACTGTTAAGGCAAAAAGCTCTTTGCCAACCATCGTTAAATGTGTTCTAACATATTTCCAAGGGAAAACCATGACTGAAGCTTTGATAAGCACCGATGATTTGGGGTGGTTATCGTTTAGGGTCGTCCTTCATCTCCTTGACTGCCGATGATAATTTCTCACTATGAAAGATGTTGAACTACTCTCATCAATCATGACGTGGAAAAGAGACACTGCGTATGGCATCACAATCTTCTACTCTACACACTCACGTCAATCATTCCTGGGCAGATGGCATCAAAAGACGACATATTCACATCGGGAAAGAATTTTTCTCGTAGTACTTCAGACAGGCTCTCGGTTGGATCTTCGATACCTGTGGGACAAAAAATACTTGTAAAGGCTGCAGCAAATTGAGTTCAGTGTTTGCAATAGATTTCTTCAAGAAGTCGTCATCAATCAGGATTGCAAGCATGAAACCTTTAGTTTATACAAAAAATCAGGAATTACTAACAAGAAAGACGAATTAAAAATCCGCTATTTTTGTGTTGAAAATAAATTAACAAATAATTAGGAAAAGAGATTCCCCAAACTGCTTGGAGCACTCGTATGAACCTTTGTAGACACTAAAACTGGCCCATGCTGCTATTAGGCAGTGCAGATACCAGCACTTCAATTTAAAAGCTCATCAAAATTGGCTGGTATACATCGCATGCACTATTGATTGTTTAATGTCTCATCATCATGCTTACGACCAAAGCGGAACGGGAGTAAGACACAAATCGAACCCCTGGATGGGGTGCGATGGCTAGTTTGCCAAAAAAGTAACGTCAAATCGTGTAGTTCAGTGTCGGTTTTAGCACCAGTACTCTGGAATCATTCTTCTTCGTAGATAGTATTTCACCGAAAAGGCCCTGTGAAGTTATTAGGTAGGGATAAATAGCGGTAGGGAGGGCGTTGGCAGGAGTCAGGCGGGCGGGGTATGAACCGGTTTTGGCTCGACGGACGGACGGGGCGGGGGATGGACAGCCCCTGAGTTTTCGGCAATCTGTCATGTTGATCTGGGAATCTTTTATGATTTTCAAGGTTATCTTTATATTGTTTACATTATATATTCATACATGGCTTGGTGACTATATATATTGTGTTTTTAATACATGTTTATAGTATTATTTCATTAAAGACAGGGTGCAATTGACTCATTCGGTACTCTACTGAGTGGATTTGGGATTCTTTCGTGGTGTGAAGGGTTATCTTTTTATTATTCATGGTATTTATTTATAATTTCTATCCCTTAGACCAATGTATTGGGTATACCTGGTCACTAAATGTTTGTTCATTTTACATGTATTCATTCTTGGCAGGACTACGACCATAACTCATTATTTTGGAGGGGTGGGGTGTAGGAAATCCCCTAGGCAAAATGTCCAGAACGCCTCAGGAATTTTGACTGGTGTGGCTGCTCTTATCTGTTCTTTATCATGTTAGGAGTACTTTTTCCATGGTAGATTTACCATTATTTCTCTGTATTGAGTGTCTGTATCATTATATATTTAGGTCTGGATTATATGTCTATATATTTTTCTGTGTAGATTATATTTGTATTCTTTTCTATTTTGGGATTAATTGACTCATTCGGTAGTAGGTCGGTGGGTCCTAGCGGCTGGATTGAGATATTTTGTTTTTTTTCTTGGTGTATCATTTTATTGTATACAATGTTTATATGAATAGAATGGTGAGTGTGTTTTATAACTTGATTTGCAGCCTTAGCGTGCATTTGGCTCTGCTTGACACCAGCCTGATGGTTGGATTTGGGCAACGGTTGGTGTTTTTTCTATCTGTATATTTCATATTTTTTATAATATCTATGTGAATTATTGTATGGTGTAATAGTTTGGCAGTTGACGGGTTGGTGTATATATTACTGGAGGCGCTGCTACTTCGTTACGAGAATCAGTCTTCCCATAACGTACTATCCAGATTTTGAACCTGATATGTGGGTGACACCATGTATCCCTTCAAATGGACCGTTATCGAGTAGTCAGCGAGAGTACCTGGAACTTACGTAAATGAAATGGATTTATCGTAAGTTATTATTTTGTGTTATGTATACATAGTAATGATCGGTTGATATATGCTGAATTTGTATTATTTTCGGAATTTTGTATAGTTTTCTCATACAGATATAGGAATTTTAGGATATTTTAGGTTATCATCTTACATGTAGCACATTGTTTAAGGCATAATTGGTTGGTTATCGTATCATTTTGATATTTTTTATGTATTGATCACGTTCTGTTGCAAAAATGTCGTGATTACTATAGTTGGAGAAGATTCAATTTTTCCCTGTTTGGACTGCTTTGGAGGAAAATTCCCGTCAGGTTTGCATATACTATAGCGTGTTTGTGTAGAAGTATTCCACATCATTTACTATAGGTTTCAGTTATGTAAATCAGTCACATGTCATGGCAACTCATTATCGTTGGTTGTTTGGTAGGCAACATGCTAGTTTTTTTTCTCGTTCATCATGGTTTTAATGTATGGTAGAGAATTGATCGTCTTATTTTATTATAACTCGAGCGTTGTAGAATATTTCATTCAGTTTGTATGTTCTCTGTAAAATTTATATCTTCAAACACGGGTTTGTCTATTTTTATAAAATGAAAGGAATATTAGGATATATTACGTTTGTTTAGTGTAGTTATATGGTGTATCTTTTTAGTGTTTTATGTATGTTTTACATCCTGTTACGAAGGTTGAAGTGGAAAAATATAGCTATAGAAGATTCGATTTGTTACAAGCTTGGTCTTGCTGTTAGTTTATTATATATTTATTGCAGAAATAACGTCATACTTCAATATTTTGGAGGAGTTAGGGGAGTCCATAGTCAAAAGCTCGTTGCGTCTATGTTTATTTGTATAAGTAGACCGTTTTACTATAATGGATACCCTAGTGTATCATAATTTTTAATGTTAATTGGGGCAGAGTTGAGAATTACATTGTTATCTTATTATTGTTGTATGTTTTTTTCAGCAGTAATCATAGGAATATATGAGTTGAATTTCATCATTCAGAAGACGATTCACTTGGATGACTTGGTCCTGGTGTTGAGGTGGTATATACTCTATGCTAGTCATTTGGAGTTCATCCAAGTTCAACGTGAATTGGTGTATTCATGTGGATCTTGGTCTTAAGTTTCATGGATTTGTTAGAGAGGTTATGCGACGAGTTGCTGGTAGTTCTAGTGATTTACTTAGCTCGTAACTGAACAAAAGCACAGATTTTGTGACCACACTCTTTGAGTCTCATGTCAGACGCAGTCATGACAACTGTACCTGTGTATGGATTCTTGGTTATGTCCAGGATATAACTTTGCACGAAGCTCTTTATAGAAAATATACTAATACTAGACAGATGCATGGTATGACTGAGGTATTGTACCATGACTGGCTGTTGCCTCTCAATTTGGTTCCATATCAGGGGAATTTGCTGAGTAGTGACCTAATAAAGCATTGTAGAATTCTGCATGACACAGTGGGCATTGATTTTGTCCTACTGGAAGCATAGCATCAGTAGGGTTCAGGATTTTTTTATTGATTTGAACAGATACCAGTATTATTGCTTTATTATGAATGAACTCCTTGTTTGTTTTAAATGTCCGATATTTTTTTCGGTATGACTGTTATGTTAGCATACGATTTTTTCATGTACCAGATCACGTGTGATATTGGTGTAGGTTATATCATCTGGGGTGTGGTAGGATACGCCGTATATCATAATTAATCAATATCAGTTAGGGTGGAGTAGATATTCTTATTTAGCTATTTTGTAGTTGTTGTTGTATGATTTTGAATGGTTATCATAGGAATAGAACTTTGTTAGGTATAAATTTGCCTAAATTTGATCTAGTGTTGGGTATAATTTCGCGTTCCCGGTAAAAATGACAGTGAAGAAAACCTGATAGGGCTGTGTATGGAGCAGGAGCTGGTGGTCGGGAACAGTTTGTTCAAGAAGCGAGATATTTTCAAGTACACATGGGTAAGGATGACCCATGGTGCAATGGTGGAGAGAGCACTGATGGATTTTGAGCGGATATCGGGGAGAGTGGTGGGGAGGCTGTTGGATGTGCGGGTGTTGAGAGGGGAGGGTGGAGGAGTGTCTGACCATCTGCTGGCGGAAGGTAGATTAAGAGTATAGCAGAAGTGGAAGGGCAACAAACGAGTGGGAGGAGGAAGAGAGGTTGTAAAAGTGGGTGGACTGAATGTGAAAAGTAGAGCCGAGGAGTTCCAGCAGGCGTTGAAGGAAGAATATGACAACGTGAGAGGACAGGATCTGAGAGATGTGGAGGAAGAATGTGAGACGTTAAGGAATGCGTTGCTGAGATGTGTGAAAAAGGTGTGTGGTGCGCGCCGTGTGGGCGGGTGCAGGAGGAAAGGCTGCGAGTGGTTGAACGAGGAGATCAAACTGGCGGTGGCACGGAAAATATGTACGTTTGAAGAGTGGTTGCAGGTGAAGTCGGAGGTGGCTTGTGACGCTGATGCCAAGTGGGGCAGACGGTTGTGCCAGAATTTTGAGGAGAACAAAAAGATGTTCTGGAAAGAGGCGAAGAGGGTGAGAAAAGGAGAGACCGGAAAGGAGGAATTGGTGAAAGATGAAAACGGCCAGTTGTTGTTGGAAACTGGTAATGTAGGGAAGAGGTGGGCCGAGTATTTTGATGAGTTGTTGAATGTCGAGGATGACAGAGAGGCTGACATTGTTGCTGTGGGTGGTGGTATTTGGATGCCAATTTTGGGAGAAAGACTTATTGCGGACATTACCAGGGAAGAGGTACAGAAGGCGGTGGGCGTGATGAAAGCAAGGAAAGCCCCTGGTTTGGATGGAGTTGCGACCGAGTGCTTGATGAAGGGTGGAGTACCGATTGTCGAATGGTTGGTGAGGTTACTGAACTTGTGTGTGTTGTTTGTGTTTTGCGGCAGGCGTGGTACCGAGTGAGTGGCGCAGTGCCTGCATTGTTCCGCTATATAAGGGCAAAGGAAATAAAATGAATGCTGCAACTCGAGAGGCATCAGTCTGTTGTGTGTTGTTGGTAAGTTGTACGGGAGAGTGCTGATCAAAAGGATTAGAGACTGTACGGATTGCGCAATTGGAGAGGAACAGTGTTGCTTTAGGAGTGGTAGAGGGTGTACCGATCAGATTTTTGCAGTGAGACAGGTATGTGAGAAGTACCTTGTCAAAGGAAAGGATGTGTTCTGGGCCTTCATGGATCTGGAGAAGGCATACGACAGAATCGACAGGGAAGCGCTGTGGAGGGTGTTGCGTTTGTATGGAGTGGGCGGACATCTGTTGAAAGCAGTGCAGAATTTCTATGCTGACAGCCGAGCATATTTCAGAGTGGGGAGCGAGGTGAGTGATTGGTTCACAGTGAAAGTGGGACTGAGACAAGGCTGCGTGATGTCTCCCTGGCTGTTCAACCTCTATATGGATGTGGTCAGGAAGGTGAACGCGAGTGTGCTGGGTCGTGGCTTGGAACTGTTGGAAGCGAACGGACGGAGTTGGCAGTTGAGCCAGTTGCTATTTGCTGATGATACGGCCCTGGTTGCGGATTCGGAGGAGAAGCTATGTAGGCTAGTGTCTGAGTTTGGTAGAGTGTGAGAGGAGGAAGCTTCGAGTGAACGTGGGTAAGAGTAAAGTAATGAGATGCTCGAGGACTGTCGATGCAAGCAAAATTAGTGTCACCCTAAATGGAGAGCTCTTGGAGGAAGTTCAGTGTTTTAAGTATCTGGGCTTCCATGTGGAGAAAACTGAACTAGTGGAAACTGAATTGGAGGCGCGAGTGAAGGAGGGATGTAAAGTGTTGGGTGCACTAAAGAGTGTAATGAGCTGTAGGACGTTGGGGGTGGAAGCGAAGAGAGGGCTGTATGAGGGTGTTGTTGTCTCAACTGTACTCTACGGAGCTAAGGTTTGGGGGGTGAGAGCAGCGAAGAGAAGAAGGTTGAATGTTTTCGAGATGAAGTGTTTGAGGAGCATGGCCGGAGTAACGCTGAGAGACCGGATCACCAACGACGTAGTTCGAATCAGAACACGGATGGTGAAGAAGTTGGAGAACAAAGCGGATTCGCGTGTACTGAGATGGTTCGGGCGCATGGAGAGGATGGATGAAGGGAGATTGGTGAAAAGGGTGATGAATGCGGAGGCGAGTGGTCGCAGGCCTAGAGGTAGACCGAAGTTTGGGTGGATGAATGGTCTGAAGCAGGCGTTGGA
>SDVV010012667.1:0-15376 GCA_016164225.1 Gammarus roeselii | reverse complement strand
ACACCTTAAACAACTTTAACAACTAAAACAACTAAAAAACCTAAACCCCTAGGACAACTATAACAACTAAAAGAACTAAAACAACTGAAACGACTAAATCAACCTAAACAACTATAGCAACAAAAACACCTAAAACAACTAAAACAACTATAACAACTTAAACAAATAAAACAACTAAAACAACTATAACACCTATAGCAATAAAACCCATAAAACAACTATAACAAATAAAACAACTACAACACCTAAAACAACTAGAACTCCTAAAACAACTATATCACCTAAACAACTACAACACATATAACAACTAAAACAACTATATCAACTAAAACACCTATAACAACTAAAACACTTAGAAACACCAAAAACACCTAAACGAACTAGAACAACTAAAACAACTAAAACATCTAGAACAACTAGAACACCTAAAACCCCTAAAACATATATAACACCTAAAACACCTTGAACACCTGAAACACCTATAACACCTAAACCAATAAAAAACAACTAGAACACCTAAAACAACTATAACAACTAGAACAACTAAAACAACTAAACAACTAAAACATCTAAACAACTAAAACAACTAAAACATATATAACAACTAAAAGAACTATAACACATAAAACAACTATAACAACTAAAACACCTAAAACACCTATAACAACTATAACAACTAAAACAACTAAAACAAATATAACACCTAGAACAACTAAAACACCTAAAACAACTATAACACCCAAAACAAATAAACACCAATAACAACTATAACACCTAAAACACCTAAAAACACCTATAACACTTAAAACACCACTAACACTTAAAACACATTTAACATCTACAGTATAACATCTACAACACCTGAAACACATATAACACCTAAAATACCTATATAAACAATAACACCTAGAACAACTAAAACACCTAAAACAACTCAAACACCTAAAACAGCTAAAACAACTGGAACAACTAGGACAACTAAAACAACTAAAACAACTAAAAAAAAAACTACAACAAATAAAACAACTAAACAAATAAAACAACTAAAACAACAAAATCAACTAATATGACTATAACACCATGAACAACTATTACACCACGAACAACTAAACACCTAAAACAACTATAACACCTACAACAACTAAACACCTAGAACAACTAAAACACCTTTAACAACTGAAACACCTAGAACAAATAATACAACTAAACACCTATAACACCTGATACACTTAAATCACCTACAAACACATATAACACCATAACACCTAAAACACCTAGAACACCTAAAAACACCTTTAACAACTCAACACCTAAAACAACTATAACAACTAAAACAACTTAAACAACTTAACCCCTAGGACAACTATAACAACTAAAACAACTAAAACGACTAAACAACCTAAACAACTATTGAAACTATAACACATAAAACAACTTAACAACTAAAACAACTATAACAACTTAAACAAATAAAACAACTAAAACAACTATAACACCTATAGCAATAAAAACCTCAAAACAACTATAACAACTATAACACATAAAATAACTATAACAACTTAAACACCTAAAACACCAATAACAACTAGAACAACTAAAACAAATGAAACAACTAAAACACTTAAAACAACTAGAACACCTAAAACACCTAGAACAACTAAAACACCTAAATCAACTAACCACCTAAAACAACTATAACACCTATAACACCTAAAAACACGTATAACACTTAAAACACCTATAACACTTAGAACACCTTCAACACCTATAATACCTACAACACCTAAAACAACTAAAACACCTTAAACAACTAAAACACATAAAACAACTAAAACACCTACAACAACTAAATACCTAAAGCAACTAGAACACCTAAAACAACTATAACAACTAAAACCCCTTAAACACCTATAACCTAAAACACCTAAAACACCTATTAACCCAAAACAACATAAAAAACACTCATAACATTTAAAACACTCATAACATTTAAAACACCTAAACACCTAACCACCAAGAACACCTATAACACCTATAACACCTAGAACAACTAGAACACCTGAAACAACTAGAACACCTAAACAACTAAAACCACTATAACAACTAAAACAACTAAAACAACTAAAACAACTATAACAACTAAAACGCCTAAAACAACTAAACACCTAAAACCACTAAAAAACACCTTGAACAACTAAACACCCAAAACAACTAAAAACAACTAAAACAAATAAAACAACAAAACACGTAGAACACCTAAAAACACCTCTAACACCGATTCCACATAAAACACCTATAACACCTATAACACCTATAACACCTATAACAACTATAACACCTATACCAACTAAAACACCTGAAACAACTAAAATAACTATAACCACTAAAAATAACTAAAACAAATAAAACAACTATATCAACTAAAACACCTTTACAACTAAACACCTATAACACCTAAAACACCTAAAACAACTAAAACAACTATAACACCTAAAATACCTATAACCTAAAACACCTATAACAACTAAATAACTATAACAACTATAAAAGACTATAACAACTGAAACAACTATAACAACTAAAACATTTACAGCAACTGTAACAACTACAACAACTAAAACAATTAAAACAACTAAAACAAATAAAACAACTAAACAAATATAACAACTATTTCAACTAAATCAACTAAAATAACTAAAACACCTTGAACAACACAAACACTATGAACAACTAAACACTTAAAACAATTAAAAAAAAAACTATAACACATATAGCAACTAAAATAACTATAACAACTAAAACAAATAAACAACTAAAACAACTAATACAAATATAACAACTAAAACAAATAAAACAACTAAATCAACTCAAATAACTAAACACCTTAAGCAACTAAAACACCATGAACTACTAAAACACCTAAAACAACTAAACAACTATAACAACTATAACAACTGAAACAACTAAAACAACTAAAGCAACTAAAACAACTAAAACAACTAAAACAACTAAACAACTAAAACACCTAAAGCAACTACAAGAACTTTAACAACCAAAACAGCTAAAACAACGTAAACAACTAGAACAACTCAAACAACTACAACACCTAAAACAACTACAACCCCTAAAACAACTATAACACATAAAACAACTAGAACACCTAAACAACTAAGCACATATAACAACTAAAACCCCTAAAACAACTAAAACAACTAAAACAACTATAACACCTTAACAACTAGAATACCTACAACACACCAAAACCAACTGGAACACCTAAACCAACTAAACACCTAAAAGAAACAAAACACCTAAACGCCTAAAACACCTAAAACACCTATAACACCTAAAACACCTATAAACACCCAACACTTATAACACCTAAAACACTTAAAACAACTAAAACACATACAACAACTAAAACACCTATAACACCTGAAACAACTAGAACACCTAAAACAACTAAAACAACTTGAACAACTTAAACACCTAAATCAACTAGAACACCTATAGCAACTAAATCACCTGAAACAACTAAACAACTAAGCAACTATAACAACTAAAACAACTAAAACAACTAAAACCATCACAATACATAAAACAACTATGACACCTAGAACAACTAAAACACCTGTAACAACTAGAACACCTACAACAACTAAAACACCTAAAACAACTATAACAACTGAAACATCTAAAACAACTAAACACCTAAAACCCCTAAAACACCTAAAACAACTAAAACAACTATAACCAATAACACATAAAACACCTGAAACACCTATAACACCTATAACACCTAAACAACTATAACATATCAAACAACTAAAACGACTAAACAACTACAACAACTAAAATAACCGAAAACACCTATGACAACTAAAACAACTAAAACAACTATAACAACTTGAACAACAAGGACAACTAAAACAACTATAGCAACTAAAACACCTAAAACAACATAAACAACTACAACAACTAAAACAACTCGAACATATAAAACAACTATAACAACTATACCACCTAAAACAACTCTAACACATAAAACAACTAGAACACATAAAACAACTACAACACCTAAAACAACTAGAACCCATAAAACAACTAAAACACCTTAAACAACAAAAACACCTATAAAAACTACAACAACTAAAACAACCAAAACACCTATAACAACTAAAACACCTAGAACACTAAAACAACTAAAACAAATAAAAGAACTATAACAACTATAACACCTAAAACAACTATAACAACTATAACACATAAAACAACTACAACACATAAAACAACTACAACACCTAAAAAAACTATAACACATAAAACAACTATAACATCTTAAACAACTATATTACCTATAACAACTACAACAACTAAAACACCTTAAAACAACTACAACAGCTAAACAACTAAAACAACTAAAACAACTAAACAGCTAAAACAACTAAAACAACTATAACAACTAAACAACTAGAACAACTATAACAACCAAAAAAAAATAGAACAACTAAAACAACTAAAACAACTGAAGCATCTTAACAACTAAAACAACTAAAACACCTAAAACAACTAAACAACTAAAATACATAGAACAACTATAACAACTAAAAACACCTAAAACACCTATAACAACTTTAACAACTACAACAACAAAAACAACTATAACAACTAAAACAACTATAACACCTGAAACAACTAAAACACCTAAAACAATTTTAACACCTATAACAACTAAAACACCTAGAAACACCTAAAAAACACCTATAACACTTAAATCACCTATAACATTTAAATACCTATAACACCTATAACACATACAACACCTAAAACACCTACAACACCAAGTACACCTACAAAAACTAAGACACCTATAACAACTTAAACACCTACAACAACTAAAACACCTAAAACAGCTACAACACATAAGACAACTAAAACACCTACAACAACTAAACACCTAAAACAACTAGAACACCTAAAACAACTATAACAATTAAAACACCTAAACACCTAAAACACCTGAAAAACATAAATCACCTTGAACACATATAACACCATCAACACCTAAAAAACACCTATAACAACTACAACACCTAGAACAACTCTAACACCTAAAACAACTAGAACAACTTAAACAACAGAAACACATAAATCAACTAAAACCACTAGAACAATTAAAACATCTACAACAACTAAAAAACTGAAACAACTAAAAAACTAAAACAACTAAAACAACTAAAACAACTTAAACAACTAGAAAAACTAAAACAACTAAAACACCTAAAACAACTAAACACCTGAAACTACTAACACACCTAAAACAACTATAACACCTAAAACAGCTAAAACAACTAAAACACCTAAAACAACTAAAACACCTAAAACAAATAGAACACCTATATTAACTATAACACCTAAAACAACTAAAACACCTAAACAACTTGAACAACTAAACACCTAAGACACCTATAACACTTATAACACCTACAACACATATAACACCAAAAACACATATAAACACCTCTAACACCTAAAACACCTATAACAACTATAACACCTATAACACCTATAACAACTAAAACAACTAAAACAACTAAAACAACTGAAAAAAATATAACAACTAAAACACCTAAAACGACTACAACTACTACAACAACTAAAACAACTAAAACAACTAAAACAACTAAAACAACTTAAACAACTACAACACCTATAACAACTAAAACACCTAAAACAACTAAACACCTAAAACAACTATAACACTTATAACAATCGAAACACATGGAACAACTAAATCACGTAAACCACTAAAACGCCTAAAACAACTAGAACACCAAATACAACTAGAACACCCACAACACCAAAAACACCTATAATACCTAATAACACCTAAACCAACTAAAACACCTAAACCAACTAAACACCTACAACACCTATAACACCTAAAACACCTGAAACACCTGAAACACCTTGAACACCCAGAACACTTACAAACACCTAGGTACCTAAAACACCTATAACACCTAAAACGACTGAAACACCTACAACAACTAAACACCTGAAACACCTAAAACAACTAAAACACCTATAATAACTGACACCAACTTAAACAACTGAAACCCCTAAAACAACTATAACAACTAAACAACTATAACAACTATAACATCTAGAATAAATAAAACAACTAAAACAACTAAAACAACTAGAAGAACTAAAGCAACTATAACAACTAGAACAACTAAAACAACTGAAACAACTATAACAACTATAACAACTAAAACAACTTAAACAACTATAACAACTGAAACACCCGAAACAACTATAACAACTTGAACAACTACAACATCTAAAGCAACTATAACAACTAAACAACTAAAACAACTAAACAACTAGAACAACTAAAACAACTAAAACAACTGAAACAACTAAAACAACTATAACAACTGGAACAACTAAAACAACTATAACAACTAAAACGACTATAACAACTAAACGGCTAAAACAATTAGAACAACTAGAACAACGAAAGCACTAAAGAACTAAAAAGAACTAAGACAACTGAAACAACTAAAACAACTGAAACAACTAAAACAACTAAAACAACTAAAACAACTAAAACGACTGAAACAACTAGAACAACTAGAACAACTAGAACAACTAGAACAACGAAAGCACTAAAGAACTAAAACAACTACAACAACTGAAACAACTACAACAACTGAAACAACTAAAACAACTAAAACAACTACAACACCTACAACACCTAAAACAACCACAACACCTAAAACGACTAAAACAACTTAAACAACTTAAACACCTAAAACAACTACAGCAACTATAACAACCAAAAAACAACTTGAACAACTAAAACAACTAAAACAACTAAACAACTAGAACAACTAAAACCACTTGTACAACTAAAACAACTAAAACAACTTAAACAACTAATACAACTGACACAACTATAACAACTAAAACAACTAAAAACAACTAAAAAAACTGAAACAACTAAAACAACTAGAACAACTAAAACAACTAAAACAACTCGAACTACTAAAACAACTAAACAACTATAATAACTAAAACAACTATAACAACTAAAACAACTGAACAACTGAAACAACTAAAAAAACACAAACAACTAAAACAACTATAACAACTGGAACAACTAAAACAACTAAAACAACTAAAACAACTAAAAAAAACTGAAACAACTGAAACAACTGAATCAACTAAACAACTAAACAACTATAACAACTAAAACAACTAGAACAACTAAAACAACTACAACAACTAAAACAACTAAACAACTGAAACAACTACAACAACTAAAACAACTAAAACAACTAAGACAACTATATCAACTATAACAACTACAACAAATAAAACACCTACTACACCTTAAACAACTACAACACCTAAACCAATTGAAACAACTTAAACAACTTAAACACCTAAAATAACTTAAACACCTAAAAACCTATAGCAACTATAACAACTAAAACAACTAAAACAACTAGCACAACTTCAACAACTACAACAACTAAAACAACTAAAACAACTATAACAACTGAACAATTAAAACAACTGGAACAACTAAAACAACTATAACAACTATAACAACTAAAACAACTAAACAAATGAAACAACTAAAACAACTAAAACAACTATAACAACTAAAACAATTTGAACAATTAAAACAACTGAAACAACTAAAACAACTAAAACAACTTGAACAACTAAAACAACTAAAACAACTAAACAACCAAAACAACTAAAACAACTAAAACAACTTAAACAACTATAACAACTAAAACAACTACAACAACTAAAACAACTATAACAACTAGAACAACTAAAACAACTGAAACAACTAAACAAATAAAACAACTAAAACCACTTTAACAACTAAAACAACTAGAACAACTAGAACAACTGAAAAAACTTAAACAACTAAAAGAACTACAACAACTGAAACAACTAAAACAACTATAACAACTAAAACAACTTGAACAACAAAAACAACTAGAACAACTAAAACAACTAAAACTACTAAAACAACTAAAACAACTGAACAACTGAAACAACTAAAACAACAAAAACAACTAAAACAACTATAACAACTACAACGACTAAAACAACTAGAACAACTGGAACAACGAAAGCACTAAAGAACAAAAACAACTACAACAACTGAAACAACTAAAACAACTGAAACAAATACAACAACTAAAACAACTAAAACAACTAAAACAACTAAAACACCTGAAACAACTAAATCACCTAAAACAACTATAACACATAAAACAACTAATACACCTAAAACAACTAAAACAACTAGAACAACTATAACACCTAAACACCTAAACACCTAGAACAACTAAAACACCTAAAACAACTACAACACATAAAACAACTAGAACACCTAAACAACTTAAACAACTAAAACACCTAAACACCTATAACACTTATAACACCTATAACACATATAACACAAAGAACACCTAAAAACACCTATAACACCTGAAACACCTAAAAAAACTGAAACACCTAAACAACTAAAACAACTAAAACAACTAAAACAACTAAACAACTAAACAACTATAACACCTAAAACAACTATAGCACCCAAAACAACTAGAACAACTAAAACAAATAAAACAACATAACACGTAGAACTCCTTAAACACCTCAAACACCGCAAACACCTACAACACCTAGAACACCTATAACACATATAGCACCTAAAACAACTAGGACACCTATAACAACTAAAACCCCTGAAACAACTAAAACAACTATAACAACTAAAACAACTATAACAAATAAAACAACTATATCAACTAAACACCTAAAACAACTAACACCTATAGCACCTAGAAACACCTAAAACAACTAAAACAACTATAACACCTAAAACCTCTATAACCTAAAACACCTGAAACACCTATAAAAAAACTATAACAAATAAAACACCCAAACACCTAAAACACCTCAAACAACTATAATTTATATAACAACTAAAATATCTATAACAGCTGTAACAACTGAAAAAACTATAACAACTAAAACAACTGCAACAACTATAACAACTTAAACAACTACAACACCTAAATTAACTACAACACCTAAAACAACTATAACACCTAGAACACCTATAAACACCTAAACACCTATAACACCTAAAACACCTAAAACAACTTAAACACATACAACAACTATACACCTATATCACCTATAACAACTAGAACACTTATAACAACTAAAACAACTTGAATAACATAAACATCTAAATCAACTAAAACACCTATAACAAATAAAACACCTGAAACAACTATAACAACTAAGCAACTGAAACAACTAAAACATCTAGAACAATCAAAATACATAAAACAACTATAACACCTAAAACAACTACAACACCTGTAACAACTAGAACACCTATAACAACTAAAACACCTAAAGCAACTATAACGACTGAAACATCTAAAACAACTAAACACCTAAATCAACTAAAACACCTAAAACAACTATAACAACTATAACACCAATAACACATAAAACACCTGCAACACCTATAACACCTATAACACCTAAACAACTATAACACCTCAAACAACTAAAACAACTAAACAACTAAACAACTAAAACAACTAAAACAACTACAACAACCGAAACACCTAGGACAACTAAAACAACTAGAACAACTATAACAACTTAAACAACAGGAACAACTAAAACAACTATAGCAACTAAAACACCTATAACAACGAAAACAACTACAACAACTAAAACAACTAAAACAAATAAAACAACTATAACAACTATAACACCTAAAACAACTTTAACACATAAAACAACTACAACACATAAAACAACTAAAACACCTAAAACAACTAGAACACATAAAACAACTAAAACCCCTTAAACAACTAAAACACCCATAACAACTATAACAACTAAAACAACCAAAACACCTATAACAACTAAAACACCTAGAACACTAAAACAACTAAAGCAAATAAAACAACTATGAGAACTATAACACCTAGAACAACTATAACACATAAAACAACTACAACATATTAAACACCTACAACACCAAAAACAACTAGAACACATAAAACCACTAAAAAACACTTTAAACAACTATAACTTCTTTAACAACTAAAACAACTAGAAACACCTAAAACAACTACAACAACTAAACAACTAAAACAACTAAACAACTAAAACAACTAAAACAACTAAAACAACTATAACAACTAAAGAACTAAAACAACTATAACAACTAAAAAAACTAGAACAACTAAAACAACTAGAACTACTAAAACATTTCAACAACTAGAACAACTGAACACCTAGAACGACTAAAACAACTAAAACACATAGAACAACTATAACAACTAAAACACCTAGAACACATATAACAACTGAAACAACTAAAACAACTAAACAACTATAACAACTAAAACAACTATAACACCTGAAACAACTTAAACACCTTAAACAACTATAACACCTTGAACAACTAAAACACCTAGAAACACCTATAACACCTATAACACAAAAAACACCTATAACAATTAAAACACCTATAACACCTAAAACACCTACAACAGCTAAAACACCTACACCACCTGAAACACCTACAACAACTAAAGCACCTATAACAACTTAAACACCTACAACAAATAAAACACCTAAAACAACTACAACACATAAGAAAACTAAAACACCTATAACAACTAAGAAACCTAAAACAACTATAACACCCAATACAACTATAACAACTAAAACACATAAACACCTAAAACACCTGAAACACATATAACACCATAAACACCTACAACACCTATAACACCAACAAACCCTAGAACAACTAAAACACCTACAACAATTAGAACAACTAAAACAACTAAAACAACTAAATCAACTAAAACAACTAGAATAACTAAAACATCTACAACAACTAAAACAACTGAAACAACTAAAAAAGTGACAACAACTAGAACAACTAAAACAACTGAAACAACTAGAACAACCAAAACACCTAAGACAACTAAACACCTGAAACAACTATTACACCTAAAACAACTATAACACCTATAACACCTAAAACAACTAAACACCTATAACAACTAAAACACCTTTAACAACTAGAACAACTATAACAACTAAAACAACTAAAACAACTAAAAAAACTATAACAACTAAAACACCTGTAACAACTACAACAACTACAACAACTAAAACAACTAAAACAACTGAAACAACTTGAACAACTACAACATCTATAACAACTAAACACCTAAAACAACTAAACACCTTGGGCAACTATAACACCTAGAACACTTACAAACACCTGAGCACCTAAAACACCTAAAACAACTAGAACACCTAGAACACTTACAAACACATGAGCACCTAAAACACCTATATCACCTAAAACGACTAAAACACCTACAACAACTAAACACCTAAAACACCTAAAACAACTAAAACACCTATAACAACTGAAACAACTGGAACACCTAAAACAACTAAAACAACTAAACAACTAAAACAACTATAACAACTAAAACAACTAAAACAACTAGAACAACTAAAACAACTAAAACAACTAAAACAACTATAACAGCTAAAACAACTCAAACCCCTAGGACAACTATAAAACTAAAACAACTAAAACAACTAAAACAACTAAAACGACTAGAACAACTAAACAACTATAGCAACTAAAACACCTAAAACAATTAAAACAACTAAAACAACTATAACAACTTAAACAAATAAAACAACTGAAACAACTATAACACCTATAGCAATAAAACCCATAGAACAACTATAACAAATAAAACAATAACATCACCTGAAACAACTTGAACACCTATAACAACTATAACACCTAATACAACTAAAACATGTATAACAACTAAAACAACTATAACAACTAGAACACCTATAACAACTAAAACACTTATAAACACCAAAAACACCTAAACGAACTTGAACGACTAAAACAACTAAAACACCTTTAACAACTACAACAACTAAACAACTAAAACAACTAAACAACTAAAACAACTAAAACAACTATAACAACTATAACAACTAAACAACTAAATCAACTAAACCAACTAAAACAACTATAACAACTAAAACACCAAAAAACAACTAAACACCCAAAACAACTAAAACAACTAAAACAGATAAAACAACAAAACACGTAGAACTCCTTAAACACCTCAAACACCGAAAACACCTAAAACACCTAGAACAACTAGGACACCTACTACAACTAAAACACGTGAAACAACTAAAACAACTATAACAACTATAACAACTAAAACAAATAAAACAACTATATCAACTAAAACACCTAAAACAACTAACACCTATAACACCTAGAAACACCTAAAACCACTAAAACAACTATAACACCTAAAACATCTATAACCTAAAACACCTATAACACCTATAAAAAAACTATAACAAATAAAACACCTAAACACCTAAAACACATAAAACAACTATAATTTCTATAACAACTAAAATATCTATAACAACTATAACAACTATAACAACTGAAAAAAACTATAACAACTAAAACAACTAAAACAACTATAACAACTTAAACAACTACAACACCTAAATTAACTACAACACCTAAAACAACTATAGCACATGAAATAACTACAACACCTAAAACAACTAAGCACATATAACAACTAAAATCCCTAAAACAACTAAAACACCTAAAACAACTAAAACACCTTAACAATTAGAATACCTACAACACCTAAAACAACTAAAACACCTAATAACACCTAAACCAACAAGAACATCTAAACCAACTAAACACCTAAAAGACCTAAAACACTTAAGCGCCTGAAACACCTACAACACCTATAACACCTAGAACACCTATAAACACCTAGACACCTATAACACCTAAAACACCTAAAACAACTTAAACACATACAACAACTAAACACCTATGACACCTATAACAACTAGAACACTTAAAACAACTGAAACAACTTGAATAACCTAAACACCTAAATCAACTAGAACACCCATAACAAATAAAACACCTGAAACAACTATAACAACTAAGCAACTGAAACAACGAAAACAACTATAACAATCAAAATACATAGAACAACTATAACACCTAAAACAACTACAACACCTGTAACAACTAGAACACCTATAACAAATAAAACACCTAAAACAACTATAACAACTGAAACATCTAAAACAACTAAACACCTAAAACAACTAAAACAACTATAACACCAATAACACATAAAACACCTGAAACACCTAAAACACCTATAACACCTAAACAACTATAACACCTCAAACAACTAAAATAATTGAACAACCATAACAACTAAAACAACTGAAACACCTAGGACAACTAAAACAACTAGAACAACTATAACAACTCAAACAACAAGAACAACTAAAACAACTATAGCAACTAAAACACCCAAAACAACATAAACAACTACAACAACTAAAACAACTAAAACAAATAAAACAACTATAACAACTATAACACCTAAAACAACAATAACACATAAAACAACTACAACACATAAAACAACTACAACACCTAAAACAACTAGAACACATGAAACAACTAAAACACCTCAACCAACTAAAACACCTATAACAACTATAGCAACTAAAACAACCAGAACACCTATAACAACTAAAACACCTAAACACTAAAACAACTAAAACAAATAAAACAACTATAACAACTATAACACCTAGAACAACTATAACACATAAAACAACTACATCACATAAACAACTACAACACCAAAAACAACTAGAACAAAAAACAACTAAAACACCTTAAACAACTATAACTTCTATAACAAATAAACAACTAAAACACCTAAAACAACTACAACAACTGAACAACTAAAACAACTAAACAACTAAACCAACTACAACAACTAAAACAACTATAACAACTGAACAACTAAAACAACTATAACAACTAAAAAAACTAGAACAACTAAAACAACTAAAACAACTAAAACAACTAAAACATCTTAACAACTAGAACAACTAAAGCACCTAAAACAACAATAACAACTAAAACACATAGTACAACTAGAACAACTAAAACACCTAAAGCACCTATAACACTTATAACACCTACAACACATATAAAACCAAAAAAACATATAAACACCTCTAACACCTATAACACCTAAAAAAACTATAACAACTAAAACACCTAAAACACCTATAACACTTATAACACCTATAACACATATTAAACCAAAAACACATATAAACACCTTTAACACCTATAACACCAAAAAAAACTATAACACCTATAACAACTAGAACAACTAAAACAACTAATACAACTAAAACAACTAAAAAAACTATAACAACTAAAACACCTAAAACAACTACAACAACTACAACAACTAAAACGACTAAAACAACTAAAACAAAATAAACAACTACAACACCTATAACAACTAAAACACCTCAAACAACTAAACACCCAAAACAACTATAAAACCTAAAACAACTTAAACACATGAAACAACTAAATCACGAAAACAACTGAAACGCCTAAACCAACTAGAACACCTAATACAACTAGAACACCCACAACACCTATACCACCCAAAACACCTAATAACACCTAAACCAACAGAAACACCTAAACCAACCAAACACCTACAACACCTATAACACCTAAAACACCTAAAAACACCTAAAACACCTAGAACACCTACAACACTTACAAACACCTGAGCACCTAAAACACCTAAAACACATAAAACGACTAAACACCTACAACAACTAAACACCTTAAACACCTAAAACAACTAAAACACCTTTAACAACTGTAACAACTTGAACAACTGAAACACCTAAAACAACTAAAACAACTAAACAACTAAAACAACTAAAACAATTAGAACAACTAAAACAACTAAAAAAACTATAACAACTAAAACAACTAAAGACAACTATAACAACTAAAACAACTAAAACAACTGTAACAACTAAACAACTAAAACAACTAAAACAGCTAAAACAACTATAACAACTAAAACAACAAAACAACTAGCACAACTTCAACAACTACAACAACTACAACAACTAAAACAACTAAAACAACTATAACAACTAAAACAACTAAAACAACTGGAACAACTAAAACAACTACAACAACTAAAACAATTGAAACAACTGAAACAACTAAAACAACTAAAACAACTAAAACAACTACAAAAACTAAAACAACTAGAACAACTAAAACAACTAAAACAACTAAACAACTGAAACAACTAAAACAACTCAAACAACTATAACAACTAAAACAACT
>SDVV010012666.1:0-15377 GCA_016164225.1 Gammarus roeselii | reverse complement strand
TTGATGGCAGTGGGCCGAAGTGTTATGTCATTGGCAGTGGGCCGAAGTGTTGTCATTGGCAGTGGGCCTAAGTGTTATGTCATTGATGGCAGTGGGCCTAAGTGTTATGTCATTGATGGCAGTGGGCCGAAGTGTTATGTCATTGATGGCAGTGGGCCGAAGTGTTATGTCATTGATGGCAGTGGGCCGAAGTGTTATGTCATTGATGGCAGTGGGCCGAAGTGTTATGTCATTGATGGCAGTGGGCCGAAGTGTTATGTCATTGATGGCTGTCGATCATTGATGGCATTGGGCGGGACTAAAACACAAATGAATAACGTCAAAGAACGAGAATGCAGCCACTTGGTCCATCGGCCACTTCGGTCTGCCCACTGCGCATGCCTCATACTTCTGTATAGTTTACATTCGCGCTGGTTCGCGTCAAGCTGGTGCTTACCGTTGGTTCACCGATGACAGACGACTCGCACGTGTCCGAACGTGCTGGAACGTGCAAACCATTGCTAATTGGAGGGATGTGGTATGGGGGCCCTAATTTACATCAAAAAATTCTTACCTGGTGCTTCGCTATCGCAACTACCTCGCCTTCACTATGTTTCAGTTGTGTACCGCCACTCTCTTATGATTCCAATTCAAGATGGTGGATGTTTAAAGCGCAGTAACTGATTCGGTCGCAGTGTTGAATATGAATATGGATTTGTATGTTTTTTTTTTTTTTCCCAGTGCTTTAGAAGCGGGGCTGTTCACGTCAGTGCAAAGTAATTTCTCTTTCAAGAGGAGCCCTTCTTTATGCAGCAGATATACCAGTACCTTAGAAGCGGGACTGTTTACGTCAGTGCAAAGGATATTATCTCTCAAGAGGATCCCTCCTTCATGCAACAAGTGTGCAGCCTGATCGGCCGTAAGGCATCTCATGTTCAACAGTTCAATGTCTTGCATAGTTTGTATGTTATTCTATAGATGAGTAACTCGATGTTCAGCGCACGTCTAATGAGTGATGATGCTCGACAAGTTTTCGGTTGGTAGGTCATGTTCTTGCCTAAATTAACCCTTTTTAATGATGTAGTACATCTGGATAGAATGTTATCCTGTTTTTTAAATCCTGGACAAAAAAAAGGTTGAGACATGTTTTTTATTAAAAGCGAATATATAATGATCAGTTCTTTGTGTTTCGTTCCTTTGTGGTGACCCCTTCACCTCCTCACCCCCTGTCCGCCCCCAGCCCATGCAGTCAGACAAATCAATTCAACCTTTCCCCGTCGCCATCGCTGGCGATGTTCGCCGCCCGTTAGCGTCTATTAAGGTCGAGTTATGCTGGCGTCCTAATGCTGCAGTTAGTGATAGTTGGAGACCCTCGTCCTCCTCTCCTCTTCTTATTGCTGCAGTTAGTGATAGGTGGAGACCCTCGCCCTCCTCTCCTCTTCGTATTGCTGCAGTTAGTGATAGGTGGAGACCCTCGCCCCCCTCTCCTCTTCTTATTGCTGCAGTTAGTGATAGGTGGAGACCTTCGCCCTCCTCTTCTTATTGTTTGGCCGATGCAGGGATGGTTCCCTTACAACCCTACTAAACTGCAAGCAAATTCACGGGCTGTCCTAGCGTGACAGTGGCCTGGTAACTGCATTCCTTGCCTGTATCTGCGACCATTTGATCAGAGCATGTGTTTGGCCGCATTCGGTGTCCCGTAACAGCTCTTCCGGACATCGTCCATCAGACCTTGGTATCTGTTTGGCCGCTGCCTGTGTTCAGTAACTGTGTCCCACGACAAGGACCAAGTCTTATTGTCGCCAACATACCACAGCACCTGTCGGCCGCTGCCTGTGTTCAGTAACTGTGTCCCACGACAAGGACCAAGTCTCATTGTCGCCAACATACCACAGCACCTGTCGGCCGCTGCCTGTGTTCAGTAACTGTGTCTCACGACAAGGACCAAGTCTCACTGTCGCCAACATACCACAGCACCTGTCGGCTGCTGCTAGTGTCCTACGATAAGAAGTAGGTCGACGCGACAGCGCCCGTTAGTTAAGAAAGCTACTTGATGGCCCATCACTTGCCTTTCATTTTGTCTTATCTCCTTCTCCTGCCCGCCCGCCCTCCACAGGACCGCTGAGACAGAGAGATGGAACTGTCGCCGCTTTAGCCTATAATAGGATTACCTCTGGAAGGATTCCGCACGACTCTTTTCCTACGATGATGGTCGGCCAAGTGGAGGTTGATCAAGTGCTCGTTTGTTGCAACTTGCACCGTCGATGAAAAGATTGCAATGCAATGGGATCAATATATCCCTTAGAGTCCTCAGGCCAATTGATACAGTTATAAGTGTTTATCTTCCTAGTTTGGTCGGGAGTATAAACCAATATTAGATGCATTAGAGGACGCGGTACAATTCACTAACATTGCTGAAATCAGTATACGGTTTCCAAATTGAATGGAATACTTATGGGAATCAGTCTAACCTAACCTAGCATATATTTACTAGTTAATGGTCATGTTTTTACTTGTGTGGATTACCCCGTTGGTAAACCGAAAGAGCAATCTTTATTCAAACATGACCAGAATGGAATTTTATGCGTTAGAGAGTCGTGTAGTGTATTGTCCAGTGTTGTCACTGCCTTGCCATTACACGACGGTAGGAAACAAACTCTATTATTGCAAGACCACTGCATAGCATGACAGTTCAATTGCTCAGCTTACCTCATTTCTGTTGTGGCCCGAGGGATGTCTGTTGAACAATGAAATACAGCATATTACCTGTTACAACTGTACCGTGCCAATCCAGTGTGTTGGCGTACCTGCTGCCAGTGCCTCGCGCTTGCCCACTGCATCGGCCGCACCTGCTGCCACTGGCCCGTGCCTACCACCACTGCCCAGTACTTGCTACTACTGAACATTACCGCTTCCCCTGCCCGTGTCCTTCCTTCCTTCCTTGGACAGCGATCAGGTTTGCCCTGGTCTGCAGCGATCAGATCCACCATGGTCTGCCGATTGTCGCCGCGGCGCCGCTGCCCCGCGGGTTGGCGAGGGGCCAGGTGCACCGCCCCCCACTAAAGGGATCCTTGTACAGTGAGGGGTTGTCAAATTTGTCTCCTGCCCCGTGGAGGGTAGGCCTCGAAGCCGATGGTGTCAAGGTTTGACTAGGCCTGGGTTTGGAGCGTGATTCACTTGATCTACTCTGCCGGGGTGTTAGGGTCGGACTAAGCGTGGGTGTGAGGACCTGGTGCTTGGTTTTGCCTTGATTCAGTTGGTTTTCGGAGTTGTCACGGATGCAGAAAGAGTAAGAGGAGGCGGTCGTCACGGTTGCAGGAATAGTAAGAGAAAGCTTTCGTCACGGGTGCAGGAAGAGTAAGAGGAAGCGGTCGTCACGGACGAAAGAAGAGTAAGAGGAGGCGGTCGTCACGGGTGCAGGAAGAATTAGAGGAGGCGGTCGTCACGGTTGCAGGAATAGTAAGAGAAAACTGTCGTCTTGGGTGCAGGAAGAGTAAGAGGAGGCGGTCGTCACGGATGCAAGAAGAGTAAGAGGAGGTGGTCGTCGCGGATGCAGGAAGAGTAAGAGGAGGCGGTCGTCACGGATGCAGGAAGAGTATAAGAAGAGGCGGTCGTCACGAATGCAGGAAGAGTAAGGGGAGGCGGTCGTCACGGATGCAGGAAGAGTAAGAGGAGGCGGTCGTCACGGATGTAGGGGGAGTAAGAGAAGGCGGTCGTCACAGAGGCAGGAAGAGCATAAGGAGGGCGGTCGTCACAGAGGCAGGAAGAGTAAAAGGAGGGCGGTCGTCACGGAGGCAGGAAGAGTAAGAGGAGGCGGCTTCACGGAGGCAGGAAGAGTAAGAGGAGGCGGTCGACACGGATGCAGGAAGAGTATAAGAGGAGGGCGGTTGTCACGGAAACTGTTGCGTTTGTTGGGTGTTGGCTGTCAAGCTCTTAGTGTCCTGATCGCTATTAAAAAGTTGGAGTGATGACCTTACGGCCCAAACTTGGAAGCACGTCCGCAAGTTGACTGTTCATGACTTTAGCAAACAAACATACCAATAATTTAAGTGTGTTCCATTATCTTTGGTTGAATGATGAGGGCAATCTGTTTTTCATTCGGTAGTAAAAAAAATAAATTATTCATATAATACCATCTGACTTTCTACGCATGCCAAGATATGAACACCTTGCTTAGCTTGACGTGTGTTAAACACATAGCTTAGCTTGACGTGTGTTAAACAACTGGCTTACCTTGACGTGTGTTCTAAACAGCCTTAGGTATAATGTGTTTGCCGCCGGTACTCGAATCTGGGTCTCCAGAAGTGATGGGCGAAAGCATTTGCCACGGAGCTATTCTCAACCCTAAAAGGAATTGACTCGTAATCAGTGTCAATCAATTGCTTTAACTGCCACCACGAATGTTGTCATATTGAAATTATATTATCAGTCCCACGAGCTTGTTAGAAAAGTGTCAATAATTCATCAAGCGGCCCGGGCCTGTCCAATATTCCTCTGTCACTGCCACTGCTAGGATGTGTGTTTCCCACCCCACTTTTTGCCCCCCCCCCTGCATCGGCTTTGACTTATTTGTGTTTTGAACGACAAAGTTCAATCTCCGCCGAGGCTCTTCAAGGTCCGCCTCATCTCTGGCAGAAGGGAAGGGAGGGGAGGGGAGGATGGATCCGCTCTGCGCCATCTTCTCTAGGTCGCTCGATGGGCTGTTACGAAGAGTTGTCGCTATTGACGACGGCTGCTGGACAGGGAATTGTGAAATAAAAATATCCTTCCGTTATTTTCTTTTGGCAACTTGAGATATTTTAACCAAGGCACCTGCTTATACCTCCTCGTTTGCCTTAATAAAGTGATGGTTCCTATTTCATGCAGTAAGCTTTTCATTGGAGATAAGAAACTGCCACATTTACCTGTCTTCTGCATGCAGCTGCCTCGCAGTTAGCGATGCTGTCAACGGTTAGCCTCCACCAATTAAAGAACGATTACGAGTAACTTCGCACACGAGGCACAACTCGTGTCAACTCTCCCATTTGTTGAACCAGCTTAGGGCAGATTGGCCTCAACAGCTAATACTTCCTTTCCAAGCTTAGGTAATGTTCAGGCTATCACTGATCATTAAGCTTTTTCTCCTGCTTGTCAGTGCAGCAGCTGCCATGAAACTACCGTTACAAGTACTTCTCGTTTCCCTTTCCATACCGCCAGGCGACTGCGACGCACCTTAGCTATTGTTCATGGCAACATGTGCACATCTTGTTTGGCAGGTCTGGTAATGGGATGGGCACCATGTTGCTGGCCCTGTGGAGGCTCGAAAACCGCTGCCGCTGAAACACACTCTTGGTCTGGCCAGTATAGTTAGGAGATGAGCACCGTGTGGCTGGCCATGTTTTGTCTCTATAACCGCTAGAACACACTCTTGGTCTGGCTAGTATAGTAATGGGATGGGTTCTGTGTTGCTGGCCCTGTGTTGGATCTAAAGCAGCGGCAACACACTCCTGACCGGGTCGCTGCAAGTGGTGAGCAACGTCTTCTTGTTGACTCTGTGCCTCGGCAAAGCCCGTTGATGTATACTCTCTAATGCTAGCGAAGATCCGGTGCCGAAGATATGCATAATTTATGTTAAGGTGATCCTCAACTTCCGGGACTAGATTATTGAATATGATTTTTAACATCAGGAATGTGTTAATTTGAAGTTGTATTTATGGCCTGATACTAGTATGGTTAGTATGATTATCTTCCGGAATGATTTTAAGTAATTGGTTGTCGGTTACTGTTTTCCGCCATCAATGTGAGGTCAGGGCCAACACTGTGGCTACTCTGCCACCTGCTGGTCCATAAGAGCCCTGCCTTTGGACCCCTCCCTGAAAGTGAGGACGACTCCATTGATCATGCCTCCCAGCCGCTGCACTCCCTCGCCTCTCGCCCCAGTCACCCTTTGTGCCTCGGGGTCGGGCGCTATTGTAGCGGGCGACATCGATTGCGGCCGTCACCCACTCCCGCAATGAAGTGCCGTGCGGCCCGTTTTAACCCAGTGCTGTGTAGACTGTATCCTTTTATGGCGTTTCGTGCTTGGCTTGTGCTTCTCTTCTGATGAATTATCTCTAGGAGTTCGTGGAATTTTTACATGGGAACCGAGGGCCCTGTCTTTCCAAACTGTAGCACTGTCTGCTCTCAAGGAATGAAGGAGCATCCCTTCCACATCCTACGAATCAACTGCGCTCAGAAGATTCGGGAGCATCTCTTCTCAATCCCGGAAATCTGCTGCATTCAAGGAATGAAGGAGCATCCCTTCGCAAGCCTGGATATCGGCTGCACTCGTAGGATGAGGGAGCATTCTTTTTTAATCCTACAAATTGGCTGCCCTTAGGGGATGAGAGAACACCATGTCCTAATCCCACAAATTGACTGCTCTCAGGGGACGAATAAGTATCTCTTCTCAATTCCACACATCGCCTGATCATCGGGGATGCGGAAGCATCCCTTTAAATCCCGGAAATCGGCTCCGTTATGGGGTCGACCTAACCTTACTTCTTCATCCCGGGAATCGTCCTTCCCAATCTCGGAACGAAGATATGGTTGGGAGCCTCGCAGCCCCTGCATGGCGCGCTGCCCCATCATAATGCCGGCTTATTGAATCATTGTGCTGAGTCAGCGGTCTGGGCCAAACACCGCGATCACGGGAGCTGTGCGGCAGACGGGGTCCACCTTTCTGCCAGGTTGGAAAATGCAGTGTTTTGCCACGTGTACGGGTATGGGGCGCATTCACAACTTTGTATCCGATACAGGTCGATGCAAGATGTGTAAGTTTATGGTGGGTATACATTTCTACAGTGGAGACGGAGAGTGTTTGTCATAAAGAAGCTCAACTTGTCCATTGTTAAAAAGTGATCGTTACCATATGAAAATGAAACGAAGTAAAGTTCATGTTCATACAGCAAGTAAGGTTTTCAGAAAAGTCTATTTTTATCATGCCTGGAAGTCCTTTTGAATAAATCAAGTTTGATTATGATTTTGAAATTTATTGCGAAGGCGAAACGCATTTCATTACTCATAACTCAATTTTGCTCGTGTGAATCTGATCAATAAGAAAATTGTATCTATTATACTGCAAAGAAATTGCCATGGCTTGTATTGAAACTACAAATTTTCCAGGAGCGATAAAAAAAAAGAGTTTGTTCTATATTGCATTCCACCGTAACAAAGTGGATATAAAACCGCTAATTTCAATTCACACCTTTTTCGATCCGCTCACCAACCTCAGCTCTAGTTCGCAGCGAGCCTCCTTGCTAATGCTAGTCTTGGAAGAAACTGTGTAACGACGGTATTTCCGACATTTCAATTTGTGTTTGAAACATTGCACTTCATCATATTTATCAGTTGCAAATATATGTTAATGATGTACTGCGGCGTCATGTCGTGATAACTGACAAGGTTATCAAACGTTGGCGGTGAAGTGCTTCTCGACCCTCTCTTATCGCGCACAATTGTGTCCATAAACTCATAGTTCATTATTGAACTACTTCCTCCGAGTCCGAACGATCGTTTCAATGTGAATGCGCAGCTTTAGATTTTCGTGTAATTAAAGCCTCACGTCTCACTCGCAAAGATAAAAGCCTCACGTCTCACTCGCAAAGGTGAAAGCCTCGCGTCTCACTCGCAAAGATGAAAGCCTCACGTCTCACTCGCAAAGGTGAAAGCCTCGCGTCTCACTCGCAAAGATGAAAGCCTCACGTCTCACTCGCAAAGATGAAAGCCTCACGTCTCACTCGCAAAGATGAAAGCCTCACGTCTCACTCGCTAAGATGAAAGCCTCACGCCTCACTCGCAAAGATGAAAGCCTCACGTCTTACTCGCAAAGATGAAAGCCTCACGTCTCACTCGCAAAGGTGAAAGCCTCACGTCTCACTCGCAAAGATGAAAGCCTCACGTCTTACTCGCAAAGATGAAAGCCTCACGTCTCACTCGCAGCACAGATGAAAGCCTCACGTTTTACTCGCAAAGATCATTCCATTTCAAAGCGATCGGGCGCTCCGTGGAATAGGTTTAGCCCTCGAATATGCAGCAACCGTTACGAGGCGCACTGAACACTGACGCTGTGGTTGTTCAGCTAGGTATGGTTGAAGGTATCCTAACCGCTGATACATACTTGGTCTGTGGAATCCGATGTTGGACAGTATAAATTTTTTCGTGCGTCTCCGAAAGCAGATTCGTTCTAATGGTTCTATTGGAACCGGCGACGCAAATGCTGGTCTTTTTAAACTCATAGTTATCTTATCAATGACAGGATCTCACAACACCGTCAAAGTACACACATTTGCGATCAAACGTGAATGGCAAATGCTGAAGAATTTGTCCATTGTCGTCCTCTCCTAGCGCGTGGTGTGTAGCAAACTAGGGGCAGCCTGTAATGATTGAGGCGACGTGTAAACAAAGCCAATCTGATCATGTTATTGTTTATTTTTAACATCGTTCATTCGAATTGAATGTCGGCAACATGATCAATTCCATTTTTAGGATTGGGAGTCACATGAGCCAACTTGGTAGTCACATGAGCCAACTTGAGTTAAAGATAACTCCGGTGGAGTTTCGCCTGTGAAAGGATCGAAATTTAGTGTTAATATATTGAAATTCAATTTTTTGAAATTACCTTACTGTTGTGATGAAAAGATGTGGTCACGAAAACTTGATGTACATGAATGAAGTAATCAATTTTCATAGTTTAAATTCTGATTGTTAAAGTTTACTCTATCAAATAGGCAAGGAAAAATAATCATTTGATGCCAAGGAGACATACTCGCGAGTGTATGGTTACTAAAGTTTGCTATCAAATGATTAATATTCGACGGTTCAATCCTTTTTATTTAACCCTCAATTTCTTTAGTATCTTCAACTTTCCCGTTATTACAATTACTGTTTAGTTGAATCAGGCCATTAAAACAGAGTAGTAGTAGTAGTAGGCCTGAGACGGGCTCATAAGTCCATTCTAGCAGTATTCCAAAATTGAATTTGCAGTACAACTAGCCCAGCCTAGATGAGGTGCCCATGCATCGTTCATGCGCTGCCGAATGCTGAAAGCTCCAACGGAGGTTGTTGCCACCTTGGCGGCACAGGTCCAATTGCTTAGTGAGGGGGTGGATTAGTTTCACAGTGTTTGTCGAGGTGGTTTTTAAATGTGTTTACGTTATTGCTATTAACCACATCATGTGGTAAGCGGTTCCAAATTCTTGGTATCTTGATTGGAAAGAAATTTTCGGCCACTGACGATCTAAATGATTTTACCTACAATTTTGGTCATTATTTTTGTTCCTTGGGTTATAGTCTCGGTCAAAGAAGCCATCAGAGCTCGCTCTAGTAAATCTGTTTAGGTATATGAAGGTTCAATTAACTGAACTCTAAGTCGTCTTCTTTCAAGTGATATCAGTTTAGGTTCGTAGAGTCTTTGCGGATATGTCTTATTTCTCAGTTCCGGAATCATTTTTGTTGCTCGGTGCTGAATGCGTTCCATTTTGTTATTATCACCTTTTAGATGAGGTGACCAAAATTGTACTGCAAATTCCAATTGAGGCTTGACGATTGAAGTATATAACGGGAGCACGATGTCCCTGGACTTGCAGTGGAAGTTTCTGGTTATAAAGCCAAGGACTCTAATGCCATTCTTGTAGCTAGCTTCCACTTGATTTCTCCACTTGAGATCTTTGGTGATTAATATTCCAAGGTCTCGTTGTTGGTCTACTTCAGTCATATGCTGGTCTGCCATTACGAAAGCAAAATTTTGATTTTGTGATTCAATGTGCATTACAGTGCACTTTTCAATATTGGAGTTCATTTGCCACTCATCAGACCAGTCCACAAGTTTATTAAGATTCTTTTGGATAGTGAAGCGATCTTGCTTACGGTCCGCTCTGTGGCAGAGTTTAGTGTCGTCAACAAATTTTGATAACTTGCCAACAATGTCGGTGTCGAGGTCATAGATATTGAAAATAAAGAGAAGGTGCCCAAAAACACTGCCCTGGGGTACTCTTAATGTTACCGTAGCCCACTGACTGTTTTCTTGACCTATACAGACCCGTTGCTTGCGACCCGTGATCCAATTTCAGAGCCACCTGGCCACATTTCCAGTTATGCTAAGTGCCTCCACCATTCTAAGCAGGCGTTCGTGGGGTACCTCATCAAACGCTTTTTGAAAGTCGAGAGAAATAAAGTCGACGGATTGGATTTCATCTTATATATCAGTGACTTTGTTAAAGAAGTCCTTGATGAGATGCTTTCTCTTGAGGTGACATGTTATGCTTGTTATTATTAATCTTTCCAAGGTTTTGCCGAGCACAGATGTGAGACTGATTGGTCTAAAATTTCCTGGCTCCTGCCTACTACCCTTCTTGAAATGGCTGTGATGTTTGCGGTTTTCCAGTCTTCTGGAATTATTCCAGTAGTCATTGACCTGTTGAAGATCTCGGTCAGTGGACCACTTATGATTTCGGAGAAGTTCCGTAACACTTTCGGATGCAGGTCATCTGATCCTGTAGATTTGTAAATACATATTCAGTTTGCTGAGTTGTTCCTCTACTTCACCAACAAGGAAATTGATATTTTCCAACGGTTGCACTTCTCCAAGCAGGTCGACTTCTGGAATATTATTAATATTCTCATCTGTGAAGACGGTTACAAAGTAGTCGTTGAGTATCATTAACATGTCGGCATCAAATGATTTTAGATCCCCTGCACTGTTTCGCAGAGGGCCAATGCTGTCACGTACAACACGTCTCTCATTTACATATGCATAGAATTCTTTTGGATTTTGCTTGGCTGGTTTAGCAACATTTTTTTCCTTATTTTTTTGTCGCTTCTGACCACTCTTTTCACTCTTCTACCAGCTCGCTCATGCGTTTGTTCTGACTCCGGTGATGGATTGTTTTTTCCAATTTGGTGCAATGTTTGTCGGCTCGTAATTGCTTCTTGAACTTCATTATTCAGCCAAGAGGGATTGTTCATCTGTACTTTTCTCTCCGGGATATACAGCTTGCTGGCTTGCACTACCCTATCTCTAAGACACGCAAAGCATTCATCAGCGGTCCTTCCATCGAACTGGTACTCGAAGTCCATGTTTATGATTTCGTCCTTTAAGTCACCAAAATTAGCTCTCCAAAAATTGTAGTTATACCCTGCTGATTCTCGCATTGTTCGGTTTGCTGTGATTTAGAATTCAATAGTATGGTGATCACCTATTTTTTCTTCAACTTTTACCAGTTCAAATAGTTGTTCTTCAGTCGATGGAACAAGGTCCAAGATCTTTGGCCCTTTGGTTGGTTCTTCCTCTTACTGTTTTAGGTGGTTATTATTGATGAGTTGTATCAACCTGCCGCCTCGTAATGCAGCTTCCAGTGTTGTCCAATTGATGTCAGGTAGGTTGAAGTCCGCCATCAAGATACTCTCATAGGATGAAGAAATGATATTGTTCAATTCATCAAAGAGAACGTCTTCTTCACCTACTGTTATTCTTGGATTTCGGTATACCAGTACAATTTTCAATATTATCCTATCAGAAGGCATTATGTCGACCTGGATTACCTCATAATATGTTGCTATTGCCCTGCAAAGTATTGGACGAAGGGTTTCTTTGACAGAAAGCACCAGCCCTCCTCCTCTCTTGCTTGGAGAAGGTTTGTCTGCACTGAAGGTCCTGCCTGAGTCCTTGAAGTCCTATTTCTGCCTGGAGATTCCGGTCATTCATGTCCAGCCACGATTCGTTTATTCCAACTACGTCATATTTGTTTGCTTTCACTATAGCTTGAAGAAGATCCATATTGGGTATTAGTGATTGTACATTTCTCAGTAGAACTTTTATTTTTCCACACCTATCAGTTTTGGATGACATGTCTTCTGTTGAGCTGCGCCGGGAGTAGCTCGATTCACTAGCTTAGTTGCTTCTGCTGCCTGACCTAGCTCTTTTCTTGGTTGTTTGCCTCGGTAGCTGCACGAAATCTTGCTCCTGTTTTTGCTCATTTTGGTCTCTTGTTAGATGTTCATGTTCGTTTTTTGGGTGACGTCGTTTCCCGATCTTCTTCTTCTTCTTCTTCTCATCGTGGACCGTTTCTTGCAGTGAAACGTTTCAACTGCATTACTGAGTAGGATGCCAAACTGCGTTTTTCTACGCGCATTGAGATGCCGTCCATCACGCTGGAATAGTTAGGTTTTCCTTCAAATGCAGGTTCAGTCTTTGCATGACATAGTCCTTTTTCACTGGCTTTCTTTTCCACCACGCGATTGATGTACCTAATCCTGTCACGTATCTTGTTATCGACGTTCATCATAGGCAAAATGACTGTAATAATACCATTGGTGCTGTTTTTATTTTTATCGCTCTCATAAGGTTTTTGTATTTGTCAAGTAGCTCTTCTAAAGGAATCACTTGGTGTGGCGTATTGACTTGCAGGTTCTCTAAACCTACTTGGAACATAATGAGGTCGTCCTTTCTGGTGCTCAGCTTTTTTACTTGGTTGGTGAGGGTTTGCACAGTGGCACGAGGACGACAGAGCACTTTCCTTTCCGCCTTCCGCTGTTTGAACTCCCTGTTTTGGTGCTTCACTGTATTGTCGCCAACGAGAAAGCAAACGGAACCAATTTCCTCCTGCTTTGGTGGGTCGTACGAGGTTTTTAATTTGGACTGCATTTTCCGTTTCGTTGTGGCGCAGTCTCCCTCCTCTACTGTTTCTGTCACTGGCCCGTACCCAGCCATTTTGCTGCTGGCTGTCATCTCCCCACTTGCTATGGCCACTCTTCGGCTGTTTATCGTTGCCTAGAGCATGTCCGCGTATGTCTCGGGATGAAGTAGGTAGCAGGGGTGTCGACGAGGAGTTTCTTGGGTGATGTTCACTGAGAAAGGAGGAGGTAGGCAGTTGGAGGTAAAAGGAGGGGGTGGGCAGCGGGAGGTCACAGGGGGTGGACAAAGAGAGGCGAAAGCAGAGGGTGGTCGGCGAGAGGTAGCTTGGAGGGTATTCAGTGGGGAAGAAGGCGATGGGCGTGGGGGGGGGGTTCCACTGGGTAATGTGGATAAACCTGGTTGATTATCCTACCAGCAGCATATGCAGACATTTGATTTCAGCTCTTCCAGCTGCCTCGACATAATGTTTATGGTTTGCTCCAGCGTTGCAACGTGACGTTCATAATTCATGTATTTCGCCTCTGCTGCAATATTTGCAAGACAGTGGATGCATTTTCTGTTCCTGTCTATGTTAGGATCACCATTAAAATGTACAGCAAAGAACGTCGTGTTGCAGCTTTAACATGGAAATGTTTGACGCATTTTCGTGTCGTGACACTGACGTAAAGTTGTCTGGATGGAGGGAGTGGAGTGGAGGGGGCGGGAGGGCAGGGAGAGAGGTTTGTGTTGGGCCTGCCTCGTTATCAGTCCAGGAAGTCTTGTGTTCGTTCCTCTTCAGTCAAATGTTACAATACACCAGCTAGGCTGCTATTTATACACTTGTTTGGTGATGGTATGAGTATAATTGTATATTACCCACATTTTATTTGCAATTGATATAATTTAGATCAACAGTAGCTTTTTAGGTATTTTAGTTAGGTTTCAATAAATACCACTGTGTACTTGATGATTTCTCATTGTGGTCTTGATATGTATGGTAAAATTATAAGTCAAATTTTTGTGACAACACTGTGATCAATTCTAACATCAATAAAACAATAACACTAATAGTAATCACTAATAATCACACTTATACTAATAACAGTATCGCCAATGGGAGGAATTTATATCAACAAAATTTCCACTTTTTGATTTTCTTTTCCTTTCGACACTAGTTTTTTCTTCCTGCTGAGAGCTATGGAAGCACGTCATGTCGCGGTGATGCTTAGAGGCAGACTGTGGTATTTGAGCCGACTTGGACACTAAAACATCATTAGTAAAGTTTTAACCTTTAATTACACTATGACATCATTAGTAACATCTCAACAGAGTGTAGTAGTGTCACATTTCAAGATTGTGGTACACTATAACATCATTAGTAATATTTCAACAGAGTGGGCTACACTATCACACCCATAGTAACATTTCAACAGAGTGTGCTACACTTTAACACTATTTGTAACATTTCAACAGAGTGTGCTACACTATAACACCATTTTTGTTACTAACATTTCAACAGAGTGTGCTACACTATAACGCCATTAGTAACATTTCAACAGAGTGTGCTACACTATCACACCATTTGTTACATTTCAACAGAGTGTGCTACACTATCACACCATTTGTAACATTTTAACGGAGTGTGCTACACTATCACACCATTTGTAACATTTCAACAGAGAGTGCTACACTATAGCACTATTTTTTTAGTAACATTTCAACAGAGTGTGCTACACTATAACACCATTAGTAACATTTCAACAGAGTGTGGTACACTATCACACCATTTGTAACATTTCAACGAAGTGTGCTACACTATCACACCATTTGTCACATTTCAACAGTGTGCTACACTATCACACTATTTGTAACATTTCAACAGAGTGTGCTACATTTTAACACCATTAGCAACATTTCAACAGAGTGTGCTACACTTTGAAACCATTAGCAACATTTCAACTGAGTGTGCTACACTTTAACACCATTAGCAACATTTCAACCAAGTGTGCTACACCACTACACCAATAGTAACCGAATTGTCTCCACCGCAGTAGCGTCCCTTGGATGATTTATTCTGCTGCTGCAGCCTCTCAGCTGTCAGTGACAGCTGATATTGATAGTGCAACTGAAGTCGTTTTATGTTCTCCCTTGCTAATATTTAAATGGTTTCTCTGCAAGCCGTAAGTAGCCACACCCAAAATCGAGTAATAATATCAAGTACCGGCACTAAGCCCCTTCTCCTTCTCATGACTGGGCTTGTGAAAGTGCATGCTGTTGCATCGCCGGTGAGCAGCACCGCTAAGGCAGGAGCTGCAGCAGCACCGGCATTCTTTATTAAGATGCATAGCGAAGAGTGATCGGGCCGCTGAATGCGAGAGAGATGTCGGCGCTTGAGACTGTCGCGGGGCAGTTGGGCATGGGTGAACAGGAGCTAAAGGACCCAGCGCCGGGCCTGGGTTATGATATTGCTTCAAGGAATGACTTATTCACTGGAGGTGCCGAGAGCTGAGTAGGCGGCCCTGCATAATTCATTGCCAGGGACGGGAGGGGGAGGAGGAGCAAGAAATGACGGAAGGGGAGTTAGCGAAAGAAGTGGGGAGGACCTTACTGAAAGGAGTGGGTAGGAGAGACTATCATTCGATTGCGTCTGCTACGGAAAATAATGGGGAAGGATAGTTTAAAACATCGGGCTAACAGTTGATGGGGGAATGCGGTCGATGAATGGACAGTAATAACAGAATAGGAACAGTCACCGAGCATATATATA
>SDVV010012665.1:0-15379 GCA_016164225.1 Gammarus roeselii | reverse complement strand
CAGGACTTAGACGTGCACTGAATGTGGTGTCAAAGAGAGCATGGGGGGCGTCAGGACTTAGACGTGCACTGGATGTGGCGTCAAAGAGAGCATGGGAGGCGTCAGGACTTAGACGTGCACTGAATTTGGTGTCAATGAGAGCATGGGAGGCGTCAGGACTTAGACGTGCACTGAATGTGGTGTCAAAGAGAGCATGGGGGGCGTCAGGACTTAGACGTGCACTGGATTTGGTGTCAAAGAGAGCATGGGAGGCGTCAGGACTTAGACGTGCACTGAATGTGGTGTCAAAGAGAGCGTGGGGGGCGTTAGGACTTAGACGTGCACTGAATGTGGTGTCAAAGAGAGCATGGGGGGCGTCAGGACTTAGACGTGCACTGAATGTGGTGTCAAAGAGAGCATGGGAGGCGTCAGGACTTAGACGTGCACTGAATGTGGTGTCAAAGAGAGCATGGGGGGCGTCAGGACTTAGACGTGCACTGGATGTGGTGTCAAAGAGGGCATGGGACCCGTCAGGACTTAGACGTGCACTGAATGTGGTGTCAAAGAAAGCCCTTTGGATATTATTATTGACGGGCTCATCAGCTTCGCTGATACAACATTCGAAACAATGTTTGGGTGAGCAGTGATTGAAAATAACGAGCTACACATTGTCGCTGAGATATATTAGAGGAAAAAAGTCTTCATGACCCAATGTGATACTACAAATGAACGGCTGGGAAGCAGAGTAGCATAAATGTATTCGTATTCGCACAGGAATAACATGAAACGGTGATGAGGTTACGCAGCTGTGCATTATATGCTCTTTAAATTGTGTTCAGTAACACAGTTCAGGTTTCATGATATTTAACTAGATTATGTGCATACTATCATACGAACGCCAGTAGTGACTGACCACATATGTTGGGTTCAGACGCAATGAGGTAAACATGTTCATGGAGGGACCTATTTACGTACAGTTTATACAACGAACATGTCATCTAGAAACTATGGGTAGTCGGATATTGCCTGTGAGTGAACGGTCTTACAGAAAATTTCGTGAATAAGATTGATATATTTTGTTCAAATTACGTCGGCCCAACAATTATTTGTAATATGTTTGAGATTCAAATGATCTCCCTTCTTCATAGATATAAATGGGTCGCTATCCCTGGCGCTAAATTCTTTTATAGCTAACGTCAGATCAACCCCTATCATCTCCGCCAACTGCCTTATCAGCCCCAAGTTGTTCCGACTATCAACCTAAGGTACCATTTTTTAACAGCGAACATTCATAGCGCTCCTCAGTCACACCAGCCACTGTCATATCTGCCAGTGACATTCTGGCGAAAATCTGTTTCAGCCCACGTCAGAATCAACCACCAGTCGTACCATTTTACCGGTTATCACTTTAATGAAACTTTTCATGCCCAACCTAACCTAACCTAGGGTACGTGTTTCTAACCCGCGGGGCTAAGGTACGCATTTCTAACCCGCGGGGCAAACATACGTATTTTTGTAGGGTACGAAATGCCGTTTTTTAGCGTTTTTTTATTGAAGTTTCATTAAAGTGATAACTGCTAGGTTGGTACGCCTGTTTCGGTGTAATGACAGTGGCAGATATGACAGTGGCAGATTTTGAAGTGGTGGAAAATGCGTGTGGGCTGCATCATCGTTAGGTAGAAAGCACGTGGAATGAAAGATTTTTAGCGGTTATGACAGTGTCCGGCCATGACAGTGAGGTGAAGTGAAGTGGCGATATTGCGCGTGTGCGGGAATAATTTAGCGCGAACGCTGGGCTCCCATCTAAATCCTCTTCTCTGTACCTGTTTTCAATAAGACTAAACCCAGGCTTTATCGTCAGCACCAGGGAATTGTTTGCTTATGTTTGCATGCAAACTCCAACACTAAAATTGAGTAGCTCCCTGCTGATTTGGTTGACGTACAATTTATTAAATAAAATATATATTAAGTCACTCATACTCTTCATAACATTTATATCCGAGACGGCATTTCCTGCCACAAATCAATTTCCGTTCAAATTTTCAGATCCTGGAAAATAGCATGATATATTACCATACAACAAACTTCATTGTAGGTTGTACGAAAATTGTATGTATACGTGGAAATTGAAGCCGTGAATTACAGTTAGTTAGATATAAGTGCCCTGTCAAATATTTATTTATTTTCTGTTCATGTTAACGTTCTAATCGTCAAATAAAACGTAGGACCGGGGTCAAGTCCCGTGACTCATATGACCGTTACTTGACACCTGTCCTATGAGGCACGGCCAATGATCCTTTGTACGCATGTGGCCAAATATTTCATTCCTAGTCACGGATGTGTTGCCCTCATCACTCATTTTAATATCGCTTTGTCAAGAACGTGAAGCTTGAAAATTCCGGAGCGGAAGTTAAGTAAACAGTTTGAGTTACTGACATTGCCTTCACCTCGACTCAATCAAAAATATCGATGTGCAAGTAGCTTTAGTTATAAACCGAAAACAGAATCTATTAGGAAACATTTATTGCACTAAATATAAGTATAGCAATGCTTTTCATTGACTCTAACATGAGTTTCCTGCCCTTCCCCCGAAAAAAATACCACGAACAAGTTACAAAGTCCGCATCTCCACACGAAAACATTTATCTGTAACACATGTTAGAATGTTCACCATCGCTCGATTGATTCAAACATAATTTCACAGAAACGTAATATATATTGACGTGTTAGTCTAGCCCAAGCCGTATTATGTGAATGAAATTTTATATTAAAACTTTTGGTATGTTGGATGGAATAGTGCACTGCATGCAGGTCACGACCGCGGGTTCATTTCCTGGCAATGGACTGTAAAAAAAAATCCAATGATAAATTTGATATTCATTTACAGGCACTTCCTTCTTATATCGTTTTAGCAAATATCGCCCATTTGTAAACATAAATTGTTTGAATGTTATATGTAATTCATATTCGTCACCAGTTTCACACAAACGGACACATGGTAACGTACAAGAGTTTCCTAATTTATTTCAACATCTCCTGGCACTACACATTCTAACGTCCTACACCTCATGTTATCATACTAATCTTAATTTGTTTTATAATCTTGAACATGATTTTGTTTGAGATGACGTCATAAATTGTCGATATTTCTTTATTCAACTTTATTTGTTTTCTTCAAATTCAGTACACAGATCCCATTCCTCCACTTTTATCGAAATAACGCCAAATCAAGCTATACTTATCCTTCCTCAACAGTATCACAGCTTCGAATATGTATGATGTATGTGTACATGAGTATGTTCAAGCGTAAGTACGTGTATTTGAGTTGAAACGCTTGGACATACACATGTACAAATACATAGTCGACGTTGTGATACTGTTGAGGAAGGATAGGGTTTGGCCTGATTTGGCGTTATTTCCATAATAGTGGAATAATAAGAGGTGTGTACTAAATTTGCAGGGAACAAATGAAGTTGACTTAAGATAAATCGACAAGTTTTTTTATGATGTCCTCTCAACCAAAGTCATGATCAAGACCAATAAAAGTAATCAAGTGGAATATGATAATAAAAGGTGTAGGACGTTAGAAAGTGTAGTGCTAAGCGATGTTGGAGAAAATTAAGAAAATCTTGTGTTAGACCATGTGTCCGTTTGTGTGAAACTGGTGACGGATGTGAATTACATATGACATTCAAACAACCTCGGTTTATAAATGGGGGATATTTGCTTAACGATATAGGTAGAAAGTAACCATGCCAATAAAAATCTAGTTGTAAGTGATATATAGAGTTGGGTGGGGAGCTTCATACATACAACACATAAAACAATGAATACAAAACACACATAAGCAGGAATATTTGGGTGAAAATACGTAATTTTTGGTTAAAATTGGTTAAGTTGTTAGCTTGGGTGCGAATAACACACAGATGAAAGTAATGTATATTTATGCCAAAGTTCAAGAATAATATGTAAAAACCTATAACAATCAAACAAACGACGTAATTTACTTATGAAACGGATGAAATTTGCTCAATCAAAATTGTCGAAGTGTATTCAAACTGCACTATTTTTGCAAAATGAAACCAAGTGGAGAGGTTGGATGTGAATGTATCAAAAATCAATCAATAAATATCATACGTAAACAGGAAATCTCGAACGATAACACGTAATTCTTGTATAGGCTGACAAGTGGACGCTTTAATAGGAGTACAATCTTATATCACCACCGAGCCCCCGATCAGAAAATTTTGAACTTTACAGTCTACCTATGACAAATACCGAGTTTAAAAAGCAATATATGGTAGTAATCGAACAACGCTCATACAAATATCCCACGAAAAAATATATAACAGTATTAATTGACTATAACATTCAATTAAATTACACAATTAATAGATGAAAATGGACGAAATTTGCTAAATCAATATTTGGAAGAGCGTATTCAAACTGCTAATGGTAGATAACAAATGTAGCACTAAGTGGAGTGATTTAATATGAATAAAGCCAAAATCCGTGGAATAATATCTTCCATGAAGATTTGAATATAAATACATAATTCTTGATTTGGATAGATCACACACACACACACACACACACACACACACACACACACACACACACACACACACACACACACACACACACACACACACACACTTACACACACACACGGATGAAAAATAACAGACTCATAGCAAATGCTACGTTTGATGATGTTGTCGTGGGTCTCTTATATCACAAATATACAGCAAATGGTTACATATTGTAGCTATTTTGTACTGTGTCAGGCGAAAAAAAACAAGGCCAGTCACCTATGTCAACAGATACGTGAAACAATAATTTTTAAATCTTCGCTACGCAGCTCTAAGCTATATTAAGTATATATGTGTGTACATGATGCCGATACCGGACCTGTATTTGCATACAAATATAGATACTGTGTGCATGGTGTCGGCACTGACCCCGTTTATGCATACAGAAGTGTGTATGTGTCTGGATGGTGTGTGATAATCGAAAATACATGTGAAAATCATATAGCAAAATGGTAGTGATTTGATAAGTAAAACTCATGTATTAATGTATTAGTACCATATACAATCATGAAAAAACTTGTAACTATTTGTTGTGTGGGTTAGGTTACAGTGACGAAATCTCAGAACCAAACAACACGTGAAACTGATCCACATTAAAAAACCTTGCAACAAATGAAGTGAATTAGTTCTATTGGAACCTACCAGCTGAGTCTCATCCAAACGTAAAATGGAGATAACGATAATATTCTGGAATCTGACATCTGCGAAAGGATATTAGTTATGCCAAATAAAAGGCGGGCGAGTGTATTCAAACTATTAATGATACAGTATGTTCAATAAAAATTCCACGTGGAAAGATTCGTATATATCAAAACCATACATAACCAGAAGTGATCAAGATTCATGCCGAAATAGAAAAATAATATGAATTACTGATAACACTCAGAAATCGATGTAATTTACTAATGAAAAAGAAGCGATGCTTGCTAGATCAAAACTGGAAAAGTGTATTCTAACTGCCAATTATATGTTAAATAAACAGTCCCAGTGATGAGGATCATATATATCACTACCATATATAACCATCAAATTTGACTACAAATATAGAATTATTGGCGAGGCTGGATCTGTTAGACTGACTAGGTATTAACGTATCTGGTAGTGTATGGTAGCCATTTTGTATTCATTGATTTATGTTGTCAATGTTGTCGTACATTGATATGTAAAGTCCTAATTATATACCTTGGGCATGATTTATATACTAGATTTTATTGACTGTGGTCCTTACATTACAGATCTAAAGTAAAATGTAAGAGTGGATCGAGTGAATATTCGTCATATTGTACGAAAATGGTAAAAAAAAATCAAGTTAAGTAATCCTATACCAATACCCTATATTAAACAATAAACAATATAACATGACATCAAACTGATCATCTCGTAAATCGAGCAACGAATACAAAGTTACAACAAAATATCTTATGTGTACAGTTAAATGTTGAAGACATATATAAAATAAAAATCTGTGTAAATTTATTGCTAGCGCTTAAACAGCTATTACCATCACTGATATATGCAGCAAGCTTACATATTCGTTTTGAACTCTACAGTCTACTAACGTTCCATAACCTAACATCACGTGAAACTACACACACGCACACACTCCTACACATATGCACAAATCACCATAAAGCAAATAAAATTCATTAATCTTATTGAAAATTGCAATCCTTCAGTAGATATGCTACAGGTGATGGTCATTTTTGTCTTATGGAAAGGTGAAGGTGGATACATGACTAATATGGTTTGGAAGCTACCAGCTTTTGCGAACCGATATTCATAATTTAGTTACAATGCACGAATGGAGTGAATTTTACATTAACAATTTATACAAATCCGATAGACCAGTTCGACATGTCAACCTAAAACAGGAACCAAATCCAATATCAAGACGTAAAATATACCAATATTTAATAATACTACAACAAATTAGGTGAATTTATAGCTAATAAACATGTATGCCAATGATTTCCGTGATTTATATTCTACATTTTGTTGGCCGCGGCCATTATCACAAATCTATAGTAAAAATGCTTGAGTGGATATAGTGAATGCTTGAATAAGTCAGATATTCTTCATTTCAACGAAATCTCATAACAATACCTGGATCAAGCCATATTTTTAACTGATTAAACTGAAACGGTTAACATTTATTTATAGAAGTAGGACATGTGAGAAAAAGCATCTATTAAAGGTGCGCGAGCGAAATATATGATTGAGGTCTACAATAAACTGATGGAGTATTTTAATACTAGCACTCAATACAAATCGGGTAGACTAGTTTTCCAAGACAACTTGAAACAGTACCACAGATCCAATGTCAGGAGTTAAAAACATACCAATATTATTTACCACTGCATCCAATTAGGCAAATTTATACCTAACACTATATCAAATTATTCGAATTCCTACCTAATGAAAGTTATATATCTACGATAACCGTTCAAAATCGTATAACAGCAATAAAAATAGATAAATAACTTTCTCTATTATGGTTTAAACCTGCAACACCAAGAAGATAATTCATACACCAATATGGATGGTGTGAGGTAAATCAATGCACGATGCCGAAAAACATTACCGATCTTGTAATTTAAATAAATAATTCTGTACTCCAACTGCTAAGGTGATCTGAAACAGGACTGAGATCGTATGCTAACATATAAGCCAAAACGAAAAAACTTCTGACAGTAAAACTTAGTTCATGTGTAATAAAATTATTCTGCCACCATACCCGTTCAATCTGAAACAAATTCTTTTATGTCTCTAGTAGGACAAATCAAAGCCCACTGTGTCATATCAACGAACTCCACAATACCTTATTAGGTCACATCTCAGCAAGCTAACCCTGATTTATAACAAATTTAAAGGCGACAGCCAGTCATGTTACAATACATCAGTCATACCATACATCTGTTTAGTCCATGATCTCTAAGCGGCTTCGAGCGGCTTCGAGATTCCATACACAGGTACAGTTGTCATGAATAGGTCTGACATGAGTCCCAAAGAGTGTGACCATAAAATTTGGGCTTCTGTTCACTAACGACCTAAGTAACTCACTACAAAGACCAACGGCTCAGCGCATAACCTCTCTAACAAACCAATAGATCTTAAGACCCACATCCACAAGAACTTACAAATTACCGTTGAACTTGGATGAACTCCAAACCAGGACCACTGTAGTTCATCCGACTGTATACCAGGACCAATCCATCCAGTAAATCATCTTAAATAACGTTAAATTACACACCTACTAGGGTTTAATGACGAAATTTCACAAATATGCAGTACAGATTTACACCTGTTAAACATAAATTCCTATGATTACCGTTGAAAAAATCATACAACAATAACAATAGCAAAAAAAATCCAAGTTTTTCTCTACTCTGTCGTATGCAAGATTGGAAAAAATGTAATATACGATGGTATCCATCATAGTAAATCGACCTACCTATACAAAACAACATAAACTCAACGAGCTTTTGCCCAGTAGCTCCTATAGTTCCTCCTAAACATTGAACTATGATGTTATTCCTACGATAAAAATACAGCGATAGACTAACAATATTACTGAGCTTTTAATAAATCGAATCTTCTATAGCTATATTTTTCCACGTCACTCTTTGTAAAATGATGTTAAGGATACATAGAACACTAAAGTTATACAACATCTAATCAAATTACACCTGAAATAATGTTCAATATTTTAGATATAAGCGTAACATATCCTAATATTCCGATATTGTATAAATAAGCCAATACCTTGCATTGAAGATGGAAACTCTACAGATAACATACGAATCTGAAAGAAACATACTAAAACGCTAAAGTTATAATAAATAAGAAGAAGAATCTAATACTGACCAATAATGCCTGAAATATTGTGTTTCATAAAAGATGCAAACCTTAAATATCCTGAAATTCCTATAACTGTATAAAATACCTATTCATATTTTCAAAAAAAAAACTATTCAGAATATATCAACCGATCATCACTATGTTTTTATAACACAAACAACAACTTGCGATGAATTCATATCGTTTCCATTTGGAAGATGCAGATACATGGTGTCACCGCTACATAAGGTTCAAAACTGGATAGTGCGTTTTGGGGTAGACAAATTCTCGTAACGAAGCTGCTGTATCCCCTAAATATTTACATCAATCCGCTAACTTCCAAACTATTATACCATACTATTCCTATAGATATTAAATACATATGAAATAAACAGATGGAAACAACACAAAACGTGGCCCAAATTTAACCACCAGGCTGGTACCAACCAGGGCCGAAAGCACAAAAAGGCAGCAAAGAAAGTTATAGAACAAACCTAGCATACTATTCCTATAAGCAATGTATACAACATATAGATAAACCAACAAATAACATAAAATATCCCATCACCTACCGTTAAGAACCCACGAAGCAGCCACCGAATGAGTCAATTATACGCTAATTAGATGAGTAAAAAACATAATATACACAGAGAAAAAATAAATAAAAAAAATAACAGCTAAGAGCAGCCTCACCTGATGAAAATTCCAGAGGCGTACTGAACTTTTTGCATAGAGGGTCCCCACACCCTCCCCCTCCAAAATGAGATTGACGAATATTCCTACCAGCAACGAAAACAAACAAACAGCAAGCAAGGAAGCAGTCCTTAGGAAAAAACATATTTATTGGGGCCCTGAGATGAAAGCATATTCCTACCAGAACCCAATAAATATATAATGAATAACAGTAAGGAACCAAGCGTACTCTAATACAGCTATCTAAAGGAAAAAACATTTCTAAATACAATAAAACAATAATGAACAGTAAATAATATAAATGTTCAAACCACTAAATGCGCCCAAAAGCTGCGTCCTTCCGTCTGTTTGCCATCCGTTCGCCCTCCGTTAGCCACCCGTAAGCCACTCGTTAGCCACCCGTAAGCCAGATAAGGTCCCACGCCGACTCCTAAGATCAGGTAAGATAAAGATCCGATATTGACTCTGGCCAATTAGATAAACTAGATAAGGATCCGATGATATAGTTAAGGATCCGACCGCAGAAGTGATTAATCTGGACAAAGAAGTATTTAATCTTTACAATGTCCGAGTTACATAGCTGCAAGGTCGGACACCCAAAGTAATTAGATTCATTTAACCATCACATTGTCAGAGTCAAAAAAATCGTTCATGCAGAAGATGCAACATCTTCTTTCACTTCATTCAAGGAAATACTCGACATGAGCACTCGTGCTCGTTTGTTTTTCTTACTCTAATTTAATCTAATCTACTACTTTCCTGCCACATGAAAGCATTTTTTATACCCACGGTGATCATGGGCTGGCTTACGACCATTTAGAAGGCCGGCTAAAAGTCCCATACGGGGTCAGGTAAGCTCGAACCTTCAGCTTTCAGCTTCTAATGGAAGTCTATTGTGTTGAAAGGCCGACACGCTACCCACTCGGCCACCGAGCTACGAGGATATGAGATACGACAGCACAGCGTCGTATGAGAGATCCGTGAGTTGTGACTGTCGGGCTTATGAGCTGGTAGGTGGTAACTGAACACTAACGACATGCCGTCCTAGGAATGATCCTGATCTTGTTAGGACTGGCATCGGTTAGAGGTGGGGGGAGGGCGAGATGACCTCTGCCAGTTGGCTATGAGTGAGTGAGGCTACAAATTATCAGGTATAAAATATGTACGCGTTAAATTGAAAAAAATATATGTACATCCAAAGACAAACCTGTTGTCTAAACTATGCAAAGCAGCAGCAATAACATGCAAAGCACTTCATTTTGCGGTGATAAACTTCCCTTCAACGGTTATGAGTAGAGCAGCAGTGCCGTGTGCCTAAGGCGGTTGAGGGTAAATAAACTGTGATATCTTAATTTTATTCACGATTGCACCGGAATATTTGAACCATGAAATGATTGATTATATTTTGATTGAAAAAAGTGTTCCTTGTTCAAAGCTTTACAGGTCCTATGCCTCGAGTTACAACTCAATAGAATAGGGTGGAATATGAGAAAACACAACCAGACCGAGAGAACGCTGGCCAGCACGCAATCAGACTGGCCAACATACCACCAGTCCTCGAGAACGCTGGCCACCACACTACCAGACCGAGGGAACGCTGGTCCGTACGCAACCAGACTGGCCAAAACACAACTATACCTCAAACAATACCTCACCACCGAGCAATCAAGTTATCATAGACCATGAACTGCGGCTGTTGTCTTATCTCTGGACAAATCTTCTGAATGAAAGTGTGTTTCTTAATTCCAATGCATTCTCCAATGTAAGCAGTAATTCAAATAAAAATGCCTGTATATACTAACTCACAGTATCACGTTCGATTTCATGCAGTGAGTTCGGTTCGCCAGTGTTGATGATATTTTTTGTCGATTTTAGTTCAAAAAAATGCATTTGTTCTTCCATTCCAGAATTCAGTCTAATTTTTGGTTTACATCCCTAAACAAAGTAGTGATTGACACCGTGCTAATTGTTCATTCGTCAATGACCGTGGTAATACCTTTATACTCGAAGTAGGTCTGAGTATATCTCTCCTCAAACCCTCAACGCCGCGTTTCACACCTTGCCCTCCAAACGAAGCACAACGGCAGAGCGCCATTGCCAAATACGACCTTCAGAGCTGTCAGGCTTGGGGCCCGTCAACCGGCCTTCGCATTTGTGCCGACGGTGAGATAGTAGCTACAGGGAGATAATAAGTTTGTCGGTAAGACGCGTGTCTGCTGATCACCACACAAGAATGAAACAGTTTGTTACCACAATGGTTTAATTCTAACGTTTATGTGGTGAGTTTGGAAGGCTTAGATGCTCTGCTCTGGACAGTTATTGATCATTTAAGTGACAGAATAATTCGGGTTTAAGATTACATATAGAAACAAAATGTTATTCTTATACTACAAATTGACTCTGGGCAAGGCCAATAGTGGTCCAGTTCTGGCCGAATGGTGCGGTCTATCCTCCTGGCCCCCCAACGCAGAGACCGTGGCTCGCATTTTACCGCTGGTTTTGAGTTGTTTTCCCCACGGCGGCCGATGGCGGACGGGGCATGCAAATTGGCTCGGCAGCGAGGAAACCTTTCGGCGGACGCAAAAGGAGTCCGGACAGTTTTCATGAGGGAAGTGAAAGAAAATTCAAGAAGGGATTGAATTGACCGAAAAGATGAAAGACTAAATCAGGGAATACAGGAAGAAAAACATTACCATGATACATATTTTATAACAAATGTTAGAAGATGTCAGTAATTAATTATTTTCTGCCTTATATTGTTACATCATTCAAGTTTGGGTATGTACAATGTTACTAATATTTTTCTAAGCAAATCGATTTCCCTCAAATCAAAAACCTAATTGCGTATTGTTCACATTCCCAGTTGGCATTAAACGGGGTTCTCTCCTGCCGCCCCCAGTAAAGAGAACCGAACATTGACACTATTGTTGTTTCCATTACCGTCCCTTATCCAGATGTCGCATTATTTCCCTTTAGTCTCATTTGCCAATGTTTATACTGAGGCAATAATGCACTAGACAGGCTTGATAACGTGCTGGTGTTGTATTGAGCCGCAATATCAGGTGCTGGAGAGGTGGTGCAAAATACTATGCTTAGCTGAATTATGTGTAATCAACATTGAATTTAGAAACATTGGAGTTCAATACTGGTGATGGCACAGCTCGTAATTTTTTAGGAACAAAAAACTTGTAAAAAACCTAAAATCATATAATAACATTCATATGGGTTGATCTGTAAATTTGGAATAAATTACGTGGAGATAATTGAAGGCCGTGTTCGTGTGTCGATTTTACTCGCCCGTCCAAAATGATGCCCTCTGTCGGATTCCTGACTTAACTGCTCACGCGGAATGTTGGCTTTCAATTCCGTTTGTTCAATAAACTTTAATAAAGTAGAACGTTTTACATATCAATCTTAAGGCTAGTTTGAAACGGCGTTCGCTCGCATTGGACAGGCTATCAGTCGATGGCTGACGAATTTAATATCATTCGTTGATTAATTGAATGCGTAAATTTAATTCACCTGCTATAAAATTCATGGATGAACCAAGTATACGAGTATTTTGTCAGCGGTGTCTGGGCAGTATCAGGCTTAAAAACTCCCTGGACACTTGTCTTTATTTATTGATGTTTCCTGATTCTGAAGATAAAAAATGATTGCTTTTTAGCGCTTCAATAATCAAAATCCTTTTTTTATTATGCATGTAAAGTTATACATAATAACAGTGTGATTGATTCAATTCAAACTCACTTACATTCAATGATTTTATCTTGGAAATGCTAAACAAAGGTTTCGGGATACGACGTATATTTCTATCGCTTTCGTCCTAGTTAAACGAATAAGCAGTGGAGCATGACCAAATCTTACTGTATCCATTTCTAAAGGAAATGAACGTCAACGAGTACTTAATAACATAGTCAGTAAGGAAGTAGCACAAATTGTCATTGAAACCTTTAACAGCCTTACCATAGTTAAACATCTTTAAGGTCATCGCTGCTAGCGCCATCTTGCGGTACAACTTTGACCATCCAATTCGACGGACTAGGACTGAAATGGTCTGTACAAGCCTTAAATGGACTTTGATTTCTTGTTTTAATCAGCATCGATTGAAATGACATCACCCCAATAACAAACTTCTGAATAGGTAGGAGCAAAAGGAAATGCATATTAGCTGTGATCGATGAGAAGTTGAATTCATTAGTCAAAATAGTAGTCGTGTTAGTTCGGCGACGCTTTGCACCAAGCGATGATGAAACGGGAGACTCACGCCTCTATCTGGAACCTGAACCTAAGCAAGACTAGGAAGAACATTTGTCGCTGCAGGCAGTTGTTTCTGGTGTAGCATGTTCAAATCACTGTAGCCATCAAGAATACATTGATTAAACTCCGCCGGCGGAGAAGACTGAATACCTCTTAAGTATATTAAAGGATATGAGTATTATATGTATGTTATTCATGAGTATATAATATGAGAATATATGTCTTAATGACTGTCGACCTAAAATGTTTCCTGTCTTGGCAATGACCACCTCTCAAGCCATGACGACTTGTTGATCAAAGTTAACAGCATATTACGGAGGCCTGAACAGACATTCTCGACAAATATTTAGCTCTCACCTGGTCCAACATTCTGTCTGACGGCATTCCATGGCAAATTTGAAAGATTCTTCTGAGTGTTTTTGAGATTGGGATTTCTAAATCCGGATCGGGCGAAGAGCATTTCGTGAGTTATTCTCACTTTCCTATAGACAATTTAAAATAGTTTTAGTTCAATTTTGACTAGTTGAATGTGTTCATATATTTAACCAAATTTCGTTATATACCTAAAAAAATTATTTATTTATTTGCAAGACAGAATTTGTGGTGATGCATTTAAGAGAATCTTGATGAGACGATACATAATTGTTTGATATAGACACAGCGTGAGAGATTTTATGAAGTCTAATTTTCTTCCTGTATGGTATCTTCAAAGCCCGATCTGCCTCTAAGAAGCTGCGCAGCATCGAATATTCCCAAAAATCAAACCAATCCAGTCGGACATTTTCAAGGCTTTGTCCAAATTTTAAATCGCCGCATCAAATTTTATAGAAATACTATCCGAAACACAAAAACACGACCCGAATGTTTCGTAGTAGGGTGCTTCCCTTCAAGACAAACCACAATTTTAAACTCAATTTTTTTATCCCAAAATTTATGTTCAATAACGATGTATCAAGCACTGTTAGATCCATCAAGTCAGTGACCCATTCACATTGCTGAATGATCGCGGAACACGAAGACGTGTTGGCGATGCCTGACAACTCAGTGAAGAGGATCAGAGAAAGGCCAGATTACAACGCTTACCGTCTACGCTATAAGTATGGACGGCGGCAATAACATGCTTGTTGCTGCAGATACTGAACTATTGAGAGGTTCGAAAGCTGATACAGAGTTCCCAAAAGCAGTAGCATCTTTTTAAACTGTGCCCTCTTAGTCACATCATTTCTCACCATGTGTTCGTAATATCGAAAAGTTTAGCTCAAAAGTTTCTTTCCAAGGATTTGTGTTGTTAAATTGTACTTCATAAATAGTAACGACAAACGAACTTGGTCGACAGCTAAGGTTGACAGATCATATTTTAATATGCTATTTTGTATTACTTATTGGATTCATTGAATGAATTAGGAACACTACGGCCATGGTGGTACAAAAAATTGTTGATGTAACATAAAATTGAAACTATTAGCCGCTTTTTCAACCCTGGTAAACATCATACTTTCTCCTCCGTCTTATTACCAGGATAACCCTTTGAAATGCATCAGACTTAAACAATTGTTTACCACGTCAATATACCGGCTTGATGCTTCATTGTGTTCCCCCATCTAGCTCCTAAAGTAATTACATTAATGCTTAGTTGAGTATAAGTGCTAATCATGGATGTTAAAGTATATATTTTGTATTGTCTCATACTGATAAACTGCTGAGGACAATGTAGTGTTGTTTATAAGAATAAATGCCAGTACAACATAGACATTTGAGAGGGACGAATTTTCCCATGCTTTATTTTGCATTGAGGAAAGAAAAAGAAATCTTACCAAGTTTGCTAGCTATCGCTTACACGAGTTTGTTACCAGTGTTTTATGACAGCAGCTGCTATAGACCTAAAGAGCTAATTCGAGCCTTGCTCACAGGTGTAAGAAGACTACAACAAGACTTATGAAGTTTACTTTTAAAGACCATCTGTTTACAGAAAAGAAATACTAAATTTCTGAAGAGGATTTCGAATATCTAAAAGTTCC
>SDVV010012664.1:0-15379 GCA_016164225.1 Gammarus roeselii | reverse complement strand
TACTGCATCTGTGGCACATTTCAGTGGAGGTTAATACAATGACTTAAATATATATGATACCTTAATGTTACATTGTACAGTTTATAATTTAATACTAAAGGCTGTATATCTATACATACATAATTTTAACGTGAGGGAGAGCAATGCAGGATTTGGCTTGCAAACCCTTACAAGTGTATATGCGGCGGTGCTCTGAATATTCTTCCTCGAGTAGTCTTAGAAATTCCTGCCGGTACGCGTTAGTTGGAGTAGTTGCTTTGAGGTACATTTGCAGGTCTAGGTTGACCGGTGGTGGGTTGATCATCCATGTTGGTGTGTTAATTTGAAGGATTCGGTAGGAAAATGAAGGCTTAATAGCTTTACGATTGATGTTTGGAGAGGTCACCAGGTTGTTCACACGTAGGGAAAACGGTGGGCATAGATTCTTTTTAGTCGCAAAAAGGCGCCTATCGCATATGTTGGTGATGTGGCTGATTGCTTGGTTGTTGATTAGACTTCTAGTCTTAAAATAGTATTGTAGTTAAAGTTTGTCTCGCCGGAGAGGAAGCAGAAGCTCGTTAGCGAGCACGTTAATGAATTCGATTTGAGTGGAGCGGAACGTGCCGGTTGTGATACGCAAGGCATTGTTTGCGATGGTCGAGAGAGGTTCGAGAGTAGTTTTGGCTGCAGATCCGTAGACAACGGCTCCGTAGTCCATGCGCGATCGTATTATTGCTCTGAACAGCATCATTCCGGTGTCCATGTCGGCACCGAACTTCAGGGATGTTACCGATTGGATAAGTCCTGCAGACCTTTTGCAGCGAGTCGCCAGGGCTGCAATGTGGGGTAGCCACGTGAGTTAAGGGTCCCACTTAAGACCTAGGAATTTGATCGTTTCTTCGTATGCTAAATAATAATAATATAATAATAATAATAAAATCTTTATTGACAACCAACATGGGCATAGTTTTACAATCAAGACATCTTATTTAGGGTTACAGTGTGAACAAAGCTATAAAATTACCTCACACAACTAAGAACAAGTTACGGCATACAACTCTATCCTGCCTATGCGTATAGTAATTCTCTCCATCGCCTTAACAATGACGAGGCAGCGAGCGCATCTCCAGAGCAGATTGCAACGAGTATTTCATTTGGGAAGTTCATAACTCGAGTCATAAGGCTGTGTGCCGCTTTACGGAACAGTACCTTGATGTGATCGGATAGGTTTTCAGCAAAAACCCTGCTCGCTGACGTTGATCGAGGGACCTGCATCAGCCGTCTAAATGTGTCATTATAACTCACTGTCAATTTCCTCACGCTATATTGAAAGTATTTTCTCCACATTGCTTTACATTTAATCGCTCAACAATATGATTAGAAGAGCAGGATTTTAGCTTACCTTGGTGCAAACGAGAATTTTCGTATCAGCATGTTATCAACTGCATTTTGCCGCCATGTTTGCTTTGAAACATCCTTGTCATCTGTGCAATCTGCTGTGATGATGTGCCCTAGAAATTGAAATTCATCCACATAATCCAGTGCAACACCGCCTAGTTTTATCTCAGTCGATAGGTAGTAACTAGGACTCTTCGGTCTAACTAGCATACATACAGTTTTTGCAGTGGTATGTACAATATCATGAGGTTCAGCAAATTTATTACAGATATCAAGAAGCTTTTGCAGTGCTGAGAGAGTCGGTGCAAACAGCACCAGATCATCTGCTTAATAAGATTGTTAACACAACAGTTAGCGACATGACACTCTTGACTTTCTCCACTTAGAAGATAATTCAACTCATCAGTGTACACGTTATACAACAGTGGCGATAGCTGACCTCCCTGCCTAATTCCGTTTTTACAATGATAAGTGGCTGATTTCGAACGATCCCCATCGCTCTAAGAATTCATGTTCCCTGTACCAAAATACAAGCAAGTGCACAATATGAAGAGGGGCTCCTCTCTCAATTAACTTTCTGAACAAAGTCCAATGGTTTACTCTATCAAAAGCTTTCTTCGCGTCTAAAAAACACAGAAAAACAGGCGAGTCTCTACATCTGTAATACTCAACGGTTTGTTTCAATGCGAATATCCTCATTTCAGTTCCATGGCCCCTTTGAATCCAAACTGACTTTTTGCGGTAGACAGAAATGTTTGCAATCTTGCAAGAATAACCTGCTCAAGAATCTTGGAAATTGAGGGAGCAATAGCAATGGGGCGATAATTATTTATATCAGAAGGGTCCTTTGTTTTACATTTCAGAAGAGCAACCACAGTTACATGCATTACCTCTCTTGGTAGCTCCTTGAAATGAGTGCAGCCCGAAAGGAAGAGAGCAAGCACTACAGTCAGTCTGTGGGAAACATTCATGAACACTTCACTCGGTATGTCGTCATTTCCAGCAGCTTTGTTATTTTTGAGGCCTCTGACAATGCTCTTAACCTCTGCCACCGAAACCATTTCGTTAACAGCAGGAACATTATCGAGGGCGTTTTGCACCCAACCTCTATTCTCTTCCGTGTTAACAGAATTAGCAATGTGCTGGAAATGCTCCCCCCAGACCCTTGCAATGTTTGCTCCCCCAGTTACGCCCGCCACCGCGAGTGGAAGTGCTTTCCTTTTAGGAATAAGTGACCGAATTTCTTTCCAGAAATCTTTACATTTACCTTTTCGCAATTTTGCTAGAAGAGCCTGCTCACGCAACTGTTGCTCGTTCTCTCACAAAAACACTAGTTCTCTACGAAACCGTGACTTTGCTATTCGCATTGCTACCGCAAGTTAACCTCCCGAGGCCTTTAGCAATATTCCAATTAAATACGGCGTCTCGTAAAGCATAATTCAGTTCTCGTGGTCGTTCATTACAACCTGGGACGTTATATTTGCTCGGTGTTCTACAGCCAAAAAACACGCCGTCTTGCAATTAATATACACTGCCTCGTACAGCCATACAGATCATTCAATCTAACGTTATCAACACCTTCATTCACTCTGAGAAGCCTATCAGGAATATTTGCAAGAAGGACATCGGGCTCAGCATAGAATCTGCCCAGTAGTCTCTTATTATCAAAATTCCAATCAATCGTCCTTACCTCGCGAGAGTTAGGTTGTCCAGGAGTCTGCATTCCTTCTACACTCAAAGTTACCCCTAAAACACGGTGATCCGAATAGGCAACATCGGGCAGCAAGTGACAGAAAATTGTTACATCTACTAAAAGAGAGGATAAAGCAATATGATCGATCCACGAGGTGGAAAGAGAACCGTGATTCACATGCGTGTACGAGTCCGGTGGCAGCAGCCTTGTGTCCTGAAATGCAACATTATGCTCAGGAAATAGCTTTTCAATCTCAATGAACCTATTTGTGTGTGGTGAGGCATTAAAATCCCTTTAAGTACACACTTGTTGCTCCTCCCTACTCTCCAATATACCCCCAAGAACACCAATGCATCTGAGATATTCCTCCAGATTTTCACCAGAGTTGACAGGGAAGTAAACGTTTAAGAACAGAACAGAAGTCTCGTTAAATGTAACGCTGAGACACAGGATTTTATTGAAATCGTATTTCCTAATTTTTATATGTGGGCTCAGAGATTGTTGCCAACTGAATGTCAAACCCCCATGTGGCCTCCCGACCCTTATTTCCCTCGTCTCATCGACAGAGGAAATTGAGAATGAAGCTATCTATTCTCCCAGAGAGGATGGTAAATTAAGCTGCCAGGGATGAAGCCACGTCTCCTGCAAAGTTACTAACTGAGTTGTTTTGCAGAGGTCTGCGACATAGGCTTTACAATTTCCCGCTAAGCCAAAACAATTCAGAGAGGCAATTCGAATTTCTGTTCTGGTACCGTTATTGACCTCCATTATCTAGCTGCCTCGCCCTGCACTGGGTCCCTTCGCCTTTAACTCTTTACCTGTATCTCCCTAATCCGTTCTCTAACATCTGCTTCGCTTCGTTCATCTGCCAGGTCGTAGTCTTTTGGTAAGCGCACGTTGGTCTTGAAAAGCTGTAGGCAGGTTCTCTCTTCCCAAATGTTCTCGTCAAAGAGCACGGACTCCAGTAGATTTGCGTACCCATGTATCTCAAATGGTTACGTGTTCCCTCTTGTGCTTAGACGTTTCTTGCACTTGAACGATGATTCTTCGTCAAGATGCTGCTTCACATGTTCCTTCATTCTTCTCAGAGGGAACCTACTTCCAGGATACGGTAGTGACACGAAGAGTTTGGCAGTGTCGTTAGTCGCTAAACTCTCCTGAAGAGTGTGTTGTGCAGCGATAGGGCTGGTTTCAGGTGTAAACCGGGCAAAAGTGTAAAGTGCATGCTGTTAGTTTAGAGGACGAGAATCGGAATCCGTTTAGGGAAGCCCAGTCCACGACTAGGTTTTTGTCACTTCTGGAGTCCATGTTAAATTGTTATGAGGCTGGGGTGTCTGTAGCTTATTTGTAGGTCGTTCACGTATATTGATGGGAGCAGTCTTCCGTCTCGGGGAAGAATGTCGGCTAACTGATCGATTTTGAGGATAAAAAGAGTGACACTGACGACGCTTTCATGCGGGACGCCCATTCTTGCGGACATGACGGAGACTGAGTGTCGCCAACCTTGACCCTGAAGGTGCGATTTTGTAGAAATTGGTGGATTAAAAGTGGTAGCCGACCTCTCAAACCTTTACGGTGGAGATCCTTCATGATCCCGTATTTCCACGTAGTGTCGTATCAATACTTCCTCAGCCACATGTTCTCTTAGGACAAAGGTCTGTCTAATGCCTGATTCTAATCGTACGAGGTGGTCCGTTGTGGAGTGGCGCTCACGGTCACCGCACTGGATGTCGTTAAGGCCTGCATGCATTTCAAAGTAGTCGTCTAGGGGTGTGTTTATCATTCTTTCCATAGTCTTACATAGGACACTAGTTAGGGCAATGGGACGATAGTTATGTGGGTCGCTGTCACATTTTCCGGGTTTGGGTATCAGGATAATTACGGATTCCCGCTATTGGTTGGAAATGATTGGATACGAGTACAACGTATTAAACACATTTAGTAAGTGCTGGAGAGCGTTGTCAGAAAGGTGTTTGATCATGTTGATGTGCACTCGGTCCGGCCCGGGTGAGGTTTCACGAGTGTAGTCAATTGCATATTGTAGTTCATTGATGGAGAGAGGTTTGTTGTTGAATTCTTCATTTGTGGAAGTGAAGTCGATGTGCTCACTTCCTCTTAGGATCTTTTCATGTTGGAAAGAAGCCGTATAGTTTGTTGATTTTGATATTTGTCTGAAAGTCTAAGCTAGTTTGTCCGCGATGTCCGCGTATGAAGAATAAACAGTGTCTCCGTCCGACATTATGTGGTCTAAAACTTGTCTCTCTATTCTCGCTGGAGGAAACTGGTGTTTGAGGAAATAAACTCGTCGAGCTTGTGGTCGTTTATTCAACCAGACGATTTGGGAAAATACATCTTTGCGGATGCCCTATCCAGACTACCAGTTGACACAAGCAGCACTAACCACTTAACTACAAAGCTCCACGAGGACCTCCTCGCGCGAAACGAGATTTGCAATGCCGCTCCACACGACTACATCCCCGAGAAGGTCCCATGGACCAAAAAGGAACTACGAAACGCGCAAAGGAAGAACTCCTCATGTCGTCAGCTATTTGGACAGCTAAGAAACGACGGGACCCATTCTAGTAACCCAGACACGGAAAAGTCTATTTCCAAGGATATCCTGTTAAACAGTAAGATAATCAACGGCGTACTCTACATAGTACGGAAAATGAAAAGAGGAACCCTGAGTGATGAATTCCTCGTACCCTATCTTCCCACCAGTTTTCTGCCACAAGCATTCAAAATAATACATACCGACACAATTGCAGGTCTCAAAGGACCCGAACGAACGCTCAAAATGTTCGTTTGATACTTCTATAACTCGCAAGAACAACACCAAAAAGTTGGAGATAGCTCCATACCACGCCGCTTCAGAAAGACTCTTAGAACGCATAAATCGTGATGTAAACAAACTATTGAGAATTTACACCAATCAACTAGCAGTTAACAACTGGGATAAATTATTACCAGCAATACAGTTAACAATTAACAATACCTTTAATAGTAGTATAAGATAGGCTCCATTCTACGCTCTGTTCGGCTATGATTCTGCAACTGCTACCCTCACGCCTCCCAAACTACTGTATAGTGAAGATGAGCTACATCAACATATGCAACGCTTGCAAGAAGTACGAACTCACTGTAGAGACACTCTTCTCACCGCCCAGACCTTCTACACAGCATACACGAACGCTAGGAGAAAAGAGAAACCCATCTCAGAGGGAGATCGGGTACACGCTACCCTTCGACAGATCTCTAAGCAAAAGCTAGACTTGCCTGTTCACGGACTCTTTCTAGTGAACAAAAGCAAAGGGAAAGCGTGGGAACTCCAAGAAATCGCCACGAAGAAAACATATATCATCCCGACTATATAATTACGGCAACAGCTATGCTCCTCAACACCTCTCCTGACCTCTACGCAGACCGCTACACCAACAGTTAGTAGACCGTCACAAAAACCGGTTCCAGCACGAGTCCAGCCAGTGAAAGCCTGCAAACGGACCTAGTCACCTACCAGAAAAAAAGGAAGGACAAGGTCAACGCAGCCCGCTCACCGACCCCCGCTGCAAGTTATCGCGCCTGCACTGCATCACACCTTTTCCTGCACTGCACTACTGCAGCCGGCCACGCCTTCACTTTGTATAGTTCAAGTAACCCTTCCTATCGTTTTGTTTGGAATAATTAATTTAGCATGTAGCTTTAGGAAAGTAAGTAGGAAGTGCCATTTGATATTACTTAGAATAACCACTGTTGTATCAAAACTCTTGAGTAATGATAGTTAATTACGTAAGGTATTAACCCCCTAATATATATGTTACAGCTTCCCTACGTATCATGGGACTACTGACCTTTCTACTAGGAGCTGTGGCTCTCGTTGCACTGACTCAATCAGTCCCTGTATTCCGGAAGAACATCCCTAGAGTAGCAGCAGCGATTACGGGGACCCAGGCTGTCACTGTCAATCCTTGGCCCGGATATGCCCACATTCCAGGTGCGTTCCTTTTATCCCGAGTAAGCCTAGGCTTTATCAATTTCACTTGCACTAAGTACTCGTCTGATTTGGACGCTGCCACTCAAATAGCCAAGGTGTTAGCAAACACTAAATTAGTTGTAGGAACCCGAAATCAACTAAACCGATACGGATACACGTTCTCAAAGTTAGAGACTGAATATCTGAGTACCCTGCTGTATATATTTGATTTGTTACTTTGTGACGGCCGAGGAAGTGAACTTTGGACAAAATTCTACGCCTTCCGCGACCAAGCTACAATAGTCTGAACTATGCTGAAAAAGGCAGGAGTAACTCAACGTACGGATAATACTAGTCTCAGTACTCAATCGGACGCCCCCATAAGTGGACTAAATATTACGACCCGATTAATGCCCCCTCCTTGATAAACTACTTGTCCGAGGTAAGGCTCGTGATTGGATTAGGCTTAGGATCCCTGGGAAGTTACTTAGTTTCTGAGATCTTCGATACCAGTAATCATGGCGACGTCGACGCCCTAAACAGAAACATCCAACAAAACAATAAACTCTTTAAATTAACTAACGAGAGACTTGACATGTTGTCCCAAAACGTGACTGATTCCTTTGAGGCAGTGAAGAAGGTGCTTACTAAACTCGCCGAGACTCAGGAGGTAGCTGACATTCATCAAGAGTGGAATCTAGACCAGCTATTAGCAAGCCAAACGGACATTCGGACTACTTTTAGATTAAGCGAGCTTACAGTATCTCTGCTCGAAGAAGGTATATTAAACTCTAAATTGATTGACTAAAAATCCCTGGATAACATCATTGCAGAAGGTCGCAAGTCTTTCCCAACGTTAGACTTCCCGCTTGAAATTTCCCGACATCAACTCCAATACATAGCGTAAATATTGAAAATACAAAAAGTATCACATCATAGATTCTTGATGGTCATACCTCAGACATATATAACGTCATATGACGTATTCACACTAATAGCACACCCCCTCAAACTAGATTCAACGTCGCTTGTCATCTCTGAATTACGGAGCATAATACTCAGAAACAATAATACCTATATAATTACGGATAAAATTAACATGTACTCCATCCTAACGACTAAGCATCTGTTGCTAACGGTAGAACCTATCTAATCCGATCAGAAATCTACGTGCGAATGGGAGGCTTTTAAACAGAACGCAACTGCAATGTTGCAAGCATGTAACTATTACAAAAGCGGATTTACGGATACTTTTATGATAGAGACGGACCAGCACAGACTAATATATTTTTCAGATTTTACGAAAGTAACTCTGTACTGCCCGTCCCATCAGACGAAAGATACCCTCGTTGGACTGCATAAACTGATGACTTGCTCTGGCCCGCTAAACAGATGGTAACTATTGAAATCCCCGAGCCCAACAAATCCTTTACCTTTATTGTCGACTCCACTTATCTTCCAATCATCAACGTGAACAAATCCAGTGTCGTACACTCCAGTCTCCGGGAACTGATTAAAAAGGAAAACTTAGATGACCCATTCACCATCGACTTCGATTATCATGGTTTGCAGCTAGAACAGATTGCAACATGCTCCATTTATGCCCAGACTGTTCAAACCGTAGTTGTTGTCATTAATTCCCTCTTCATAGCTTTTCTGTTCCTCAAATGGATATATCGCAGAAAACATCCAAATACCGGGTCACGTGAGTCTACTTTGCACACGCTACAAGAAAGATTTCATGGAGCCAGAGACAGCATACGGAATAAAAAGATTCTATTCCCAAATAGGGAAGGAATACGAAGGTTCCGAGGAAACTTACGAGCCGAAGGTGGCTATATTCGAGAGGAGGTGCACCAACTTAAACGTAGATTTCACAGCTTCCCGATAGACTTTCATAAGCCGTATAATGTTGATACAGGTACCAACACGGATAGACCAGTGTATCCTCCAGCGGCTCCTGTTCCCGAACTATATCCCGCCTTGTCAAGATACACTTAAGAAACTAAATTAGAGTTTGTGTACCCCCCTCGGCATTTGTTAAATGGCATCAACTCAGTATTTTAACAAGGAACGCACTGGGCTGTAGTCAAATTCACCATATGTTCATAACTAACTATTCTGTATTTAGTGATTAATTATGGTGTACTCTTCTTGTCTCTCGCGTACGAGCTCAACTCCTTCCCGAACTTCGATGTATCGAATTTCGGCCACAAGTGAAACTGCCAACGTAGTGGGCCCAGAAGACTGCGGTCGCCCATTTTCTATCCACCGCTATCAAAGAAAACACGGCAGCCGTCCTCTACATGGACGACCAAGAAGCGTGTCTTCGGCCCTTATTTTACTGCCGCTTGCATACTTTAGACTCTTAGGCAGGAACTTATTACTCTTAGACTTAATTAATATTTGTTGTAATATCAATTAGGGATAGAAGGTGTAGTGTTAAACGAACTGTGTAGTTTTCACCTAAGGTTTATTCGCACCCGACCAACGGCCAAGCCCCCGTGTCATTATCATTACTTTTACCGACCTATAAAGGTATTCCGACCAGCACCTCCATAAAGTACAATAACGCCTCGACACGAACAGCCTAACAAGGAACTAACAGCTGCTAGCATGTGTCTGCAGCCTTCCTCTTACAAACCCAACTGTCACCTCCGGTGCTAAAGTGTTAAATATAGCGGCGCGTACTGACGCTAAAACTGCTAATATAGATGCGTGTCTAATCAGGAATTGTTACAAATACCTGTATGTAGATTGCCTGGCCTAACCACGCCACATGTTCAATGTCAAATGCCCGCAAGAGAACGGTCTCTTCCCCATCCTCAAAACAAGCCCAGCCATCCGGCTTTCCAATACGCCCCGCGGTGTTTTGACCTGTTCCACAGTATATAAGCTCTGCATGTTGCTGAGCCATCAGATTAGACTGAGGTCTAAGCCTAAGACTCAACCTCACGATCTCCGTGCCGCATCTCCACAGCGTCTCTCTCTCCAATCTTGTCCACCTCATCTGACTTCCCCATAACGTGTTAAAATTGTATTAGCTCGTTAAAAGAACCTCAAACTTGAAACTCCACTATCGGAGCCTGGGACAACTTCTTTTTGAGCGTTTCGACCGTAGTCGTCTGCGCCGGAGTCCATAGGAACGTTGCGTTTTTTCGTAGTAATTCGTAAAGAGGTTCCGCAATTTCTGCGAATTTGGGGACGAACAGGCGGAAATAATTTACAATTAACCCCGGGAAAAGATTGGATTTGTTTTTTATTTGTCGGCATGGGCATCATCTTAATTGCAGCTACTCGCTCATCGGTCATTGTCATGCCCTCATTAGTCATTTGATATCCGAGTAATTTTACCTCGTTGGCAAAGAAGTGACATTTTTGAATTTTTAGTTTGATTCCGGCTTCGCTCAGTTTTTGTAAGACGCTCTCGATCGTTTCCACGTGTTGGTTAGCTGTTTTACTGAATAGGATGATATCGTCCATGTAAGCGAGACATTGCGGACCTAGAGTATCGTAGAGTACTTCATTAATTACGCGGGCAAAAAATCCGGGTGCCCTCTGGAGACCACATGGGATTCGGTTCCATTCGTATTTGCTGCTTCCTACAGTGAAAGCCGTTTTTTCGCGATCATCAGGGTGAATCTCACACTGGTGATACGCGCTAGCGAGATCTAGCGTACTAATGTAAGTAGATTGACCCAAAGAGTTGAGTACGTTAGAAATGCGAGGTAATGGATGCGAAATTGGCTGTAGGATTCTGTTTAATTTCCTGTAATCTATGCAGGTCCTTATGTCACTGTTACCACGTTTGACTATGATTAATGGACTGTTATAGAAAGACTTTGAACATGAGATAGTTCCCTCATCTAGCATAGTGTTAATTACTTCATCTAGTTTATCTTGAAACTCGTATGGTATTCGGTACGATGCTTTGTTCACCACGATATTTTCTTTTAGATTTAGTTTCAACTGGTCTCCCGTGTATTTCCCTAAAGGTTCACTGGGGAGCCAACAGGCGTTTCTGTGACGGTTCAATATTTCCAGCAGGGCTGTTGTCTCGTTGGGGTCACCGCAACTAATGTCCTCTGGCGTTAGCGTTTTATAGCAATCGTCCGCGGGCAAGTCAGGCTCAGCTGGCTGTACCATAAGTACAGTTTCGGGTGTTAGATATTCAGCACTACATAGTTTCGTGCCCCTTTTCAAAATCACTGGGGTTTCACTCATATTTGCGAACTGGACCTTAATATTTTTGTTCTCCACTCGAGTCAGTACACCAGCTATGGCTACTGCGGGGTTGAGGTGAGTGTGATGTGGTACTATCTCTCGTCCGTTCCGTAATTGATTATTAACTTTAACCGTAGCTAACATCACCGTGTTACTTTGTATCGTTACGTCCGTAAGTAAATTTGCGCTAAAACTTGTCTGGGACTGGTCTTGACTCATACAGCTAGCGGTTGCTCGCTCTGGCGAACCCTGTTTGATCAGAACCGGTTCGTCAGCCGATGCACCGTCCACTGCTGTGTTCTTGACCTTATTGCAGTCGGGTGGACTTTCACTCTCGTTCGCGTCATGGGCGACTTTCGTGGGAGAGCCACCTCTGATTACACAGTTTTTTAAAGTGAATTTGAGGACATGGTTTGTGGGCGACTCGCTAGTCGTGTTAGTGTCAAGAGAAAAACGTAGTCTCTTACTATGGAAGTCTATGACCGCATGTCTTAGAATATACATGCCAATCAGCAGGCCATGTTTTATACGGTCATTCTTCTTGAATATTAGTACACGGGTGTTAAAACATCCCGCAGGTGTCTCCACCTGAGCTATTGCTTGTCCTAGTATAGGAATTTGACTTCCATTCGCATCTAATACTTGGCCACTATAGGGTTCCAAGTCGTAGACCTCAGTTCTGAGCGCGGAGTCAGCTACGAGCGTCGTAGTAGCTCCTGTATCGATGTATGCTTTCAGTTCTAATCCATAAATTTCGACGTTTAAACGCGGGACATTCATGCTATTTCCGTTCCGTTCCCTAGGGTGTGGAGTCCCTAGTCAGTACTGGTTAGGCTCGACAGTCCCATCATATATATTCGAGTCCCACCCGTCGATGAGCGGGTCTTGCAGGTACATCGTGTTGGTCTATCGTGGGCTCATCGGCCTGTGCTATGCGTACGTGAGTCTGTGGGACGTTTCGTGGCTGCTCGAAAGAATCGCGTGTACATTCGATGGTGTTATGAGAGTCTCTAATCTTACATTTGTCACAATATTTTCCGATTGCTTGAGCTAGCCGAGTTTTACATTTCTTTGCAGTGTGCCCGATTTTTTTACAGAATGCGCACGACTGGCATTTCCTTCTAACATGACCGGTTTTTCCACAGTTGTAACACGTTATCGGCGACCGATTGTTACTAACTGCGCGAGGTGCCGTCCTTAGTTCCGACGAGGAGGGGAGCGGGCGCGCTAAGTTGACCGGAGGTGTTGGATGCCGGGCACGCCAAATGACTTCGTCCGGGCTGCTTTGCTTTTTAGTCGCCATGAGCAACTTATATTGCTCTACAGTTTTCACTGTTTCGGACATGAATCTCGTAGAAGAGTTTCTAGGACCGAAGTTTGACAGTTTGTCATACACTTTTTTCGCCGTTTGAGAGGCTACAAAGAGGTGCATCACAAAATTCTGTACGACGTTAAGCAAAGAGATCGGCGAGGCAGTTGGTATCGAAGTGGAAGCGGAAGTAAAAGAGCTAGTAGTCGGCGGAGGCGGAACTGGGATGGTATTAGCCAATAAGGTTTCCTCGCTGAAGTCTCTCTTAATAAGAGTTTCCTTTTTAAGGTAGGCCTCTGCCACGGCACGCGACGCATTTTCTAGAGAGATCATGCCGCAGAACATATTGTCTGGCGTGAGTGTCGTTCCTAGCAATGCTCGTGCGGCGTGTCGGAATTCAGTAACCTTGAAAGACGGGTACATATTGAGAAACTCGGATTTAACTTCATTAAATGTGACATGTCTGCCAGCGTAACAGGTGAGTAATTTAATCGCGTCTCCTTTTTTCTTATCGATTAAGGAGAACAGAATTTGGAGTTTTCTTATCGTCCGCTGTTACGTTATTCTGTAAGAAATGGTTTTCGACGGTTCTCATGAACGTACGCGCGTCAATATCGGGTTTGAAGTGCGCTTCGTCTACTTTAGGATTACCGGCGAATTTCGGTAAATCCTGTAAGACTGTGAGTTGATTAATCGCCATTTTGTTGTTCAAGAGTTACTTAACTTTTTATAGTTCACACTTCACTTTATGTATTCACACTTCACCAGAAATGTTAGGTCTAACGTGCATATCACACATATACTCAAGGTTTCTGGAGTTCAACGGGTTGTCCGTTGCTGCTCCTTCTGCTTCTTGTAGTCGGATGTGATGTTCTCCTCTCAGCCGGTTTGTAGTCGGATGCGATGTTCTCCTCTCAGCCGGTTTCTTCTTGTCGTCTTCACCTTATAGAGGCGTTTTTATTCGGGATAATACTCCCAATCTGACTAACCTATCTTTGTCTTGCAGCGCCAGTCTAAGACTTGTCTCTCTATTCTCGCTGGAGGAAACTGGTGTTTGAGGAAATAAACTCGTCGAGCTTGTAGTCGTTTATTCAACCAGGCGATTTGGGAAAATAGGGTTTTAAGTTAGAGGTTCTTTTCACGAGCTAATACAATTTTAACACGTTATGGGGAAGTCAGATGATGTGGACAAGATTGGAGAGAGGAACGCTGTGGAGATGCGGCACGGAGATTGTGAGGTTGAGTCTTAGGTTACAGACCTCAGTCTAATCTGATGGCTCAGCAACATGCAGAGCTTATATACTGTGGAACAGGTCTAAACACCGCGGGGCGTATTGGAAAGCCAGATGGCTGGGCTTGTTATGAGGCCGCGGAAGAGACCGTTCTCTTGCGGGCAATTGACATTGAACATGTGGCGTGGTTAGGCCAGGCAATCTACATACAGGTTATTGTAATAATTCCTGATTAGACACGCATCTATATTAGCAGTTTTAGCGTCAGTACGCGCAGCTATATTTAACACTTTAGCACCGGAGGTGACAGTTGGGTTTGTAAGAGGAAGGCTGCAGACACAGGCTAGCAGCTGTTAGTTCCTTGTTAGGCTGTTCGTGTCGAGTCGTAATTGTACTTTATGGAGGTGTTGGCCGAAATACCTTTATAGGTCGGTAAAAGTAATGATAATAACACGGGGGCTTGGCCGTTGGTCGGGTGCGTTCAACATGTGGATAGGTCGCTCGGGGCGACCTTGGATACGTCTGATTTTTCCACACACTTGGGAAAAAGGGGTATCGATTGATTGTATTGACTAATTGGGTGAAGCTTTCTCGCTTCTTCTCTTTGCTAAGTTTGCAGAACACGGCAGTTTCCCTTTTCCAGGCTACTCGCGTCCGTGAGTTGGTGAGGTGGCTCACAACTGTACTCTTTGCCGTGTCGTAGGCGAGGTTGACGATGATAATGTAGAGGTCCTTAATTGACCCTACATTATCCTAATAACACTAAACACATTATACGTGCATCACAAGCACCGATTACTATTAAGCAATTGTATCTTTTGATCTCATAGTTGCATCTCTCTGTAGGTAGCTACAACATTTCCGTTCAGCTAGTACGAACTGCTTCCCACCATAATGGCAGTGCAACAAATATTAATTTTGGTTAAATAAATATGTATACCCACGCACAAAAAGCCATGGAACATGCATCAGAAGGAATAAATGATTCAGAGGAATACCTTGACACAAATCAAGCAACAACGCCTTCCGGACAACAAAGCTGAGCGGTTTTTTTCTTAACTCTCCGTAGACAGGACACGAACACAGTTCTCGTGTCAGTTAGTTATTATATAGTTGCATACATACAAGGGCGAGGAGGTTCTAAATGGTAAACTACTAGTTGGAAAAGAAACTGTGGCCACAGAGGCATAGAAAGAAAACCAGCCGAAACTAAATATTTTCTGTTGTAGGATATACGTATAGATAGTGTGCACCTAGATTTGCCTTGGTCAGTGCAACGTAGGAAGCAAGGCTTTCCTTGGACTTTGCCCCACAGAAGACAGGTGAAAATAACATTGTTTAATATGTGCTATCACCAGTGTAGAGAAGACTGATAAATACAGTTGCAGATTTCTGCAGCAAGACACTCCTGTAAATACCTGGATGCAAGATTTCAACTGTATTCAAAGGCACAGTTGCAGTTAGCTATGGGGAATTCCTCGGCCAAAGGCTATAATAGAATTTTCAAGTTGGTATTATGCTAACATGATAGCAATCTTTAGGTCTGAGAAGCAGTCTACCTTGATCCATGCCTA
>SDVV010012663.1:0-15380 GCA_016164225.1 Gammarus roeselii | reverse complement strand
AAATTCATAAATATAAATGGCACTTTAACGTACATCCATTACTTTCCACAGAGGACTCGATACAATATCCTGAAGCACTTATTTCTTAAAAGCGACAGAAGTGTTGGTCCCACAAAGAGAGGGCAAGATATATTTTGTTCTTTTAGACTGGCGATGACGGGACCCACCTGAGGAGGAGGTATGTATCATAAGCTGAGATATGGAATCGATTTACTGCAAGTATAAAGGTATTATGTTCCTACTCGTATAGCATGTATTTGACCATGTTTTTAGAAGTTTCAGCTGTTCAATTTACGAGAAGAAGCCTTCTATAATTGAACAGATGAAACGCACATGCTGCACCGTACATTATGCAGCGTACATGATGCCACGTACATGATGCAACGTACATGATGCAACGTATAAGATGCAACGTACATGATGCAACGTACATGATGCAACGATGCAATGAATTTGATGCAACGTAAATGATGTCACGTACATGATGCAACGCACATGATGCAACGTACATGATGCAACGTACATGATGCAACGTACATGGTGCAATGTTCATGATGCAACGTACATGATGCAACGCTCATGATGCCTCAGCTAGAATCAAAAACAATACAAAGGGTGTAATGATCATAGAACACATTTATATTCACATATTTATTAACAATATTCATATACCAAGGCTTTTCAATAGCTCAAATATACAGTACTGCTTAGAAGTAAACCTACGTTAGGACGTCATTTGTTTATAAAATCATACAAGATTAGTTGATATATCATCGAAAATTATTTTTTTTAAGTACATCTTAAGTTGATAGAGATAATATTGATACATGTATTGATTCCTATACATATACAAATATAAGAACAACACAAGTCTGCTATAGACTGTGACACGTACACTTTGAACTACACATTTCGAAAAGGGAAATTAACATGCCACAAAATGTACGTTCCACAGATACGCGTCTCTTCGATCTATGCGCTGGTCGTTTGGAAATACGACAAATTATTTTCACACAAAATCTAGATCTTATGAAACGGAAATAATGGAAGTAAATACAAACAAATTTTTTTTAAGCTCAAACGAAGACGTATTTCCGTCATCAGAACGCATTTAGTGAAACGCATTTCGTAGTTTTCAAGTTTACCGTTCAATTAATCCTAAGAAGTTTCAGGCAAGCTAAATTTACGTGTCGAAGTCCTTTGCCCGAGACACTCAAATGTGCTCATGCACGTTACGATCCGGATCATCTCGTTTGGGACTTAGATTAAATCATTGCCATTTTGATGAACAATTTCATGGACGAGATGGCCGCTTTTGAACCAAATAAAAATTATTATTCAATACAAAAATAAGTAAGAGGAATCAATTTTGCTCGGGCATAACCCAAGTGAGGCATGTTGTTCAGTTCACTGTAACAGAGGCATGTTGTTCCCCTCACTGTACCATAATAACATATACGAGTCTCATAGTGTTATTTCCGTTAATGACTGTTCATATAAACATGTTTGTGATCGCCGTCAAAGATTGTCATGAAGTTTAGGAAAGAATAACAGTTTCGACTCTGTTTCTAACCATAGTGTAGAATGATGTTTCCGACCATAGCGTACAATGACCATATTGCACAATGACCATAAGGTTCAATGACCACAGTGTACAATAATGCTTTTGTAAACGTCACACTGACTCTTTATCGAAATCCCATATAATTAGCATTTAACGAATTGGACAGGTCAAGGTACTAATAGGCTCACCCAATGATAAAGAATGGAGCGCGGATGCGCATCAGTCAGTGCATTGACAGGACTGACCACAGGACGTGCTGGTCGCATAGCCACTGACCACAGGACGTGCTGGTCGCATAGCCACTGACCACAGGACGTGCTGGTCGCATAGCCACTGACCACAGGACGTGCTGGTCGCATAGCCACTGACCACATGACGTGTTAGTCAGACAGACACTGACCACAGGACGGGCTGTTCGCAAGGACACTGACCACAGTACGTGTTGCTCTCATTGACACCGACCACAGGACTGCTGCTCGCATGGACACTGCCCACAGGACGTGCTGCTCGCATGGACACTGCCCACAGGACGTGCTGCTCGCATGGACACTGACCACAGGACGTCCTTCTCGCATGGACACTGCCCACAGGACTGCTGCTCGCATGGACACTGCCCACAGGACGTGCTGCTCGCATGGACACTGCCCACAGGACGTGCTGCTCGCATGGACACTGACCACAGGACATCCTGCTCGCATGGATACTGACCACAGGACGTGCTGCTTGCATGGACACTGACCACAGGACGTGCTGCTCGCATGGACACTGACCACAGGACGTCCTGCTCGTATAGACACCGACCACAGGACGTGCTGCTCGCATGGACACGGACCACAGGACGTGCTGTTTGCATGGACACTGACCACAGGACGTGCTGCTTGCATGGACACTGACCACAAGACGTCCTGCTCGTATGGACACCGACCACAGGACGTGCTGTTTGCATGGACACTGACCACAGGACGTGCTGCTCGTATAGACACCGACCACAGGACGTGCTGTTCGCATGGACACTGCCCACAGGACGTGCTGCTCGCATGGACACTGCCCACAGGACGTGCTGCTCGCATGGACACCGACTACAGGACGTGCTGCTCGCATGGACACTGAGGATGGAACCTTTAGTCATGACCTAGTTCACTCAACGCTGCCAACATCTGAACGGTGGAATTGCCCAGCGCTGGCCCGCCGATGAGGCGTTCGATTGTTGTTCAAGTTTTACAGTTCCTCAAAATTGGGTACGTTAATATGTTTGGCTCTCATAAAGTTCATGCCGACTACTCATTCTGATGGTGAACAACCGTGGCCTGCTTGTTCGTAGCGGCAGTTGAGGACGCCATAGTGCAATCGACCACACGCCCTAGTGCATTAGACCACACGCCGTAGTGCATTAGACCACACGCCGTAGTGCATTAGACCACACGCCGTAGTGCATTAGACCACACGCCGTAGTGCGTTAGACCACACGCTGTAGTGCATCAGACCACACGCCGTAGTGCATTAGACCACACGCCGTAGTGCATTAGACCACACGCCGTAGTACATTAGACCACACGCCGTAGTGCATTAGACCACACGCCGTAGTGCGTTAGACCACACGCTGTAGTGCATTAGACCACACGTTGTAGTGCATCAGACCACACGCCGTAGTGCATTAGACCACACGCCGTAGTGCATTAGACCACACGCCGTAGTGCATTAGACCACACGCTGTAGTGCATCAGACCACACGCCGTAGTGCATTAGACCACACGCCGTAGTGCATTAGACCACACGCCGTAGTGCATTAGACCACACGCCGTAGTCTATTAGACCACACGCCGTAGTGCATTAGACCACACGCGTAGTGCATTAGACCACACGCCGTAGTGCATCAGACCACACGCAATCCTCAGGTCAGGGGATGATGAACGCTAACAGAAGGCAACATCGTGGATTTCGTTCAGGTTTCGAACTTGTTCAACGGTCACCCCTTACCCATAATCCTTAACACCAAATTGAAGGGAGATGATGGTAAATAAATATTCGTAAATCAATTGCAAAACATGTGTTTCCTGGCTTTACTTAAATAAGGTAGCAGAAGTAAGGAGGTATAACTAGTAGCGATTCTAACATTGCACAGCTAATGCCCTTATCAGTCACGGTGGCCCCTTGTCCCTCATGGTGGCCCCTTGTCACTCACGGTGGCCCTTTGTCACTCATGGTGGCCCTTGTCACTCACGGTGGCCCTTTTTCACTCATGGTGGCCCCTTGTCACGCATGGTGGCCCCTTGTTACTCACGATGGCCCTTTGTCACTCATGGTGGCCCCTTGTCACTAATGGTGGCCCCTTGTCCCTCATGGTGGCCCCTTGTCACTCATGTTGGCCCCTTGTCCCTCATGGTGGCTCCTTGTTACTCACGGTGGCCCCTTGTCACTCATGGTGGCGCTTTGTCACTCATGGTGGCCCCTTGTCACTCATGGTGGCCCTTGTCACTCATGATGGCCCCTTGCCACTCATGGTGACCCCTTGTCACTCATGGTGGTCCCTAGTCACTCATGGTGGCCCTTTGACACTCATGGTGGCCCCTCGTCACTCATGGAGGCCCTTTGTCACTCATGGTGTCCCTCGTCACTCATGGAGGTGCCTCGTCACTCATGGTGGCCCTTTGTCACTCATGGTTGCCCCTCGTCACTCATGGTGGCCCCTAGTCACTCATGGTGGCCCCTAGTCACTCATGGTGGCCCTTTGTCACTCATGGTGGCCTCTCGTCACTCATGGAGGCGCTTTGTCACTCATGGTGGCCCCTTGTCACTCATGGTGGCCCTTTGTCACTCATGGAGGCGCTTTGTCACTCATGGTGGCCCCTTGTCACTCATGGTGGCCCTTTGTCACTCATGGAGGCCCTTTGTCACTCATGGTGTCCCTCGTCACTCATGGAGGTGCCTCGTCACTCATGGTGGCCCTTTGTCACTCATGGTTGCCCCTCGTCCCTCATGGTGGCCCCTAGTCACTCATGGTGGCCCTTTGTCACTCATGGTGGCCTCTCGTCACTCATGGAGGCGCTTTGTCACTCATGGTGGCCCCTCATCACTCATGGAGGCGCCTCGTCACTCATGGTGGCCCTTTGTCCCTCATGGTGGCCCCTCGTCACTCATGGAGGCGCCTTGTCATTCATGGTGGTCGGTAGCACATGATACTAAACGGGCCAGCGCCAGCCCTGATGCACCAGGTGAACTTACGACAAAACTCGAAACTAATTAGGCCTAAATTAATTGCCTGCCGTGGATAGGTCAGGTGTTCATGACAGGAACATGTTTAGTGTTTATTGCTACAATATAAATCTACAAAACTGATTTCAACACATGACATGATGTTACCGCAATGAGATAATATCATTATAAATTATATTGGCGAACATAATGTCGTTGGAAATTAACTTAGGTGCATGGTAGGATGAATTATGCTGGTCAGAGTTCTCAATTGATCATGTCTAAGCGAGACTGGGCGTCTGCTATATAGAAAAATTCGGCATACACCATGAAGCTGTTCTATTTTCTGTATCGTATTTCTGTTTGTTATGATTATATATTGTTAGCTTAGATGATGTGGGTTGAGGAACAGCTTGGCAATAATTACGCAGCAAGGGTACAGCAGTGAAAGTTGTTGGGCCCTGCTGCTGACACTGATCTCGGTCCTCACTCCATACCCGAAGTATGTGTTGCGGGCCAGGCGGAACCCTTTGGTGCAAAATAGCTACGTTTTGAGATGTATGCGAGTGCATGAGAGAAGTCGGCCACCCCAATCTCGGAGATTGGACCTTGAGTCTGTATCCGTATTATAGATACAAAGATTATAGTCAATGATAGCTCGTAAGCCTAAACGTCTATATTACTGATAAATCGCAACGGAGTCAATGAAGAACAGATCCGAACAATTAAACAAGTTGAATTACTAATAATAAATGCAACTACAGATCAGGTTATGCCCAAGATAAGATCAACACTTTTATTTACTGATCAAATTCACATGCCTGATTATATATTGTAAACTGTACACCAAATGCCCATAGTTTCAGTTATCAATCAAACAGAGTTCAACAACGAAGTGAAAACTAAAAAAAATACAACATTCCTCATCCAAGGTGAGTATGTAGGTTTGTGAGCCAGAGTATTTTACACGAACGCCAGAACCCGTTCCTAAAAAAAATCAATAATTGAATATAGTATTGTAACAGTTTCTATCATGTTTGTTTAAACGACGAATAAAAAAAATCATAATATGCATAATAAAATTACAATCTTTAGGGGCGAATGGTCAGTGTTATTAACTGTCACAAACATGTGCACTGACAAATGTCTCCACAATCCTGTCAACTTGACCTAAATCAAAGAAATCCACAGAAATATGTGACTAACATAAATCAACACCAAATTAGGATTATTCCAAATCTATACGTTTTGTATATCCATGAAACTTTTAAACATCAAAGAATGTTCGTACGCTACGGCGCAACAAATGTCAAATAAAATTATTTAAGGGAAATTGCATACAGATTTGATGGAGAGCATTTTGAAAATAAACATGCATCAATGTATTCAAGTATACGTACGTAAGTAAAGGACTTTGCGGAACAATATAAAATTTCGCAGCGAATGACTTCGTTGAAACCACAACCTAAAGCAATGCATATTTAGATTGCAGTCGTCCTCGAAAAACTTTCCATTCGTAATCAATAATAAATGGTAATGAAACGTCCAAAAGTCTTGCTAAAACTGTAGACCAGTCCTGTACAGTCGGCCACCTCAGACGCAACTGTTCCAGTTGAATTCCCACAACATCACTTCTCTGCAAGTGACAGAAAGTAGATGTGACTTTTCGTAATAGGAAAGATGAGCTCTCGTTGTTTATTATGATGATTTTAGTTTAGGATAAATTCATGGAAGGTGAGTCTAAAATCACCAGCCGGACGGACACTTAGTCAGAATTTTTGTAGGATTCAGCTGAGTAGGAGGGCTTCTAAGTTCAGTCTCAATCCGAGTGGGTCACAGCCAACGACTTTTTTAAATAAACGATGTTTTCTTAACAATCTTCGGAGCACTTTACGATTTTCAATCATAATAACCCAACAATCATCGGAACACCGGACGATAGTCCGTCTCGTGAGCCTGACAATCCAGTTACATTGGTCACTTCCAAAATTCTGCTTCCATATAACAGATGATCATGATGCGTATGTATGTGTCAAATGCTACTTTATGCCTAAATAATATCAACTTAAGTAACGAAATATTGCATAGGTGGATGCTTTATTAAAGAGATCATTTGCAAGATCGTCTTACAGCTTAACCATAAATGCCCTCAAACATTGCTTGAAGGTCGTACAGATGGGGCAATATTATTTGTTATTTTTCAGTAAAACGGCCTTCAATACGTAGTGATAGAAGTAGAGTACATAATTGTAACCCGGAGCAGAATGAGGAACGAGTATTCCAACTAGGAACGAGTATTCCAACTAGGAACGAGTATTCCAACTAGGAACGAGTATTCCAACTGGGAACGAGTATTCAAACTGGGAACGAGTATTCCAACTGGGAACGAGTATTCCAACTGGGAACGAGTATTCCAACTGGGAACGAGTATTCCAACTGGGAACGAGTATTCCAACTGGGAACGAGTATTTCAACTGGGAACGAGTATTTCAACTTATTAAACGATGTTTTGCTGTGACGGCCCCATAAAAGAAGTTGACTATCAAGTTGGCTTCAAATTCAAGATTCAACTACAATAGGTTCTTGCTTCTCTTCGCAACTACAATAGGTTCTTGCTTCTCTTCGCAACTACAATAGGTTCTTGCTTCTCTTCGCAACTACAATAGGTTCCTGCTTCTCTTCGCAAATAACCTTATTTATTTGGGTTCTTCAATATTTTGATGAAGAATCTATAGCCTGCTGGTAAATACTTGATTACTTCAGGAAGCAAAACTCATCTACCAATTATTCAATAGGAGAACTATATTTATTCCTCCGAACTCGTAGAATAATAAATTAGATCCCTAAAGAGATTCAAATTTAATTTATAATTTATTTCACAAGAAACTAAGGATTCAAATTATTTCGTCGATGTCTTATCTGATCTTATGTGATTGTGTTGCTCGGATCGTAGAGGTATATAATTTTTACAAGAGCCTCAAGCCTATACCTAAAACAAGAGCCTCAAGTTTATACGCGAAACAAGAGCCACAAGAGCCTCAAGTCTATACCAGAAACAAGAGCCACAACAGCCTCAAGGCAGTACCTGAAACATGTGCCACAAGAGCCTCAGGTCTGTACCTGAAACAAGAGCCAAAAGAGCCCCTCAAGTCAAAACCTGAAACAAGAGCCACAAGAGCCTCAAGTCAATGATCATTTTTCGTGATGAATACCGAAGGTGTTTTCTTCCATAGGTGTTTTAACAATGAATATTACACGGTCGCCCGGCATTTCCCTCTAAATTTATTATCGGCATAGTTTATTATTTGCAAATGGCACAATTTTAATAGTGGATAACTTTCAAGCTACAAAAGAATCACTCTCACACACCTACAAAAACTTATATATTTATCGATAAAAAACACACACACGAAGTATCTATGATCAACTGCATAAAAATAATACTCAATCTACAAACATCTCCTGTCTAACAATTGCAGTGCTGCTACTAAACAACCTATACAGAATAGCTTATAGTATCTGAATAGTTTATTCTGTACATTTGGACCGAATTCTGCCTTAGCTTGCCACCTAGACCACGAGGCGCAGATAATAAGTTTGCCGGTGGAGCCCCGCAAAAAAAAAACTTTGCAGTAACTTGACAAGGGTGTTGATGCATACAACCACATTGCAATAAGCGATCGCATACATCTATTGTGTTGGAAAGAGGGCTGCAAGATGTTCAATACAGTAGCTTAGTTAGTTCTGAGGAAAGAAGGTTCTTACGGTTCTATCCGGTCGTCTCCTTCTGGATTATCAGAATGATATATCGGAGAATTTCTCATAGCATCGCAAAACATATCCGATTACGTCATGATATGGCTGGCAACATATGACTGGCAACATATTGCTGGCAACATATGACTGACAACTTATAGCTGGCAACATATGTCTGGCAAAATAAGGCTGGCAACATATAGCTGGCAACTTCAAAACTTCGAGTCAACACGTTTGGTTTTGAATGCAATTTGTATTGATTTATTTTAAGCTTCATTACTCATGTATTCTGCTTACCCTTCTCGATGTGATGATTGTTATTTATTTGAGATCGTAAGAAAAACATCAACCTGAGAGCACAACAGACTCAAAAAAAAAATGTTTAAATATTCCTCGGGAACAGTAGATGTCATCTCTGTTCGATAAAAATATATCTGCAGAAATAATTTAGAAGAATAATTCGTACTCAGAGACCATTACTTTGAATTGGTACTTGACAATGAGTGCCTAATAGCCCTGTAGCCGTGTACGATAACAGTACATATACGGCGAGAGTTTGTACCTTCCGTGCCTCCTGCAGATAGAAGAGGCGGGAAGTAGGTAGGTACGCCCGGTGGAAGGCGATTAAATAGTGTATATACATTGCGTTAGCATCACGCGGTGGGAGGAAGGATACGACAGCTACATAGAAGTACATAGTACCTGTACATAGGGAATAAAGATCAAGAAATATTAAGAAATTGCTCAATTGGCAAGTGTTCTTCAGATCATTTCTTTCTTACACATGTAATTCACGATGGAAGTTGCAAGGCTACTTACAGTCTGTGATGGACACATTATTGGAACACTGTACTTCTATCCACAACTTTGATATCTCTTTTTTTTGGGTTATTTTGCCAAGAGACTGTGACGAAGTATAGCTAGCGGTGATGCCTCGCCCAGCATTGCAGTTACAGTTATACAGATAGTAAAGTAGGTACATAGTCAGTATTCTAACAATTAGTTCAACTCTTCTCGACGAAGGAGTAATTTACAATAGACGAGTTGCCAGAATGTTCCATTTACAGCCACTTGATAATTCTTTGTCTACCTATGTACAAAACTTTCAATTTATATTTCCAATTCGAGAAAATGATCGGAACTCATTCCTCCGGTCGTCTTAGTTCAATCCAGCATAGTTACTATATAGGCTGGGAAAACGGACGTTTTCCGAACCTCAGGCAGAAGACGGTGGGGCTTCGTACATGGCTATAACTAGGTTAATAAGTTCACTATGTATTGGTATGCTTTTTGTTTGCAATATAAGATCACGTTGTCGTCTCTATACAAGTTAAGTTAGAACAATTGTCTTGCGACATACTGGAATTCTTAAAGGTAGCTTTGAAGAAGTGAACGTGTTCCACACTTCCTCATACGTATGTTTGTTTGTTGGAATTCGGTTGCAGTGTTCGCTGCTGCTGACATAAAAAAATATGTTTTGGGGAGAGAAAGTTTACACCATTAATAAGATTATACTGGCCGATACAGAAAAACTATTTATACATATAAAAACCACTTGATATTCCTTCTTCTCAGGCAAATCTCCCGAAGACACACACTACATGCTCGTCCTCAGTACTAACAATGAGGAGACTTGCTTCCGAAAATTCTGGACATTTGGAAGAAACCTAGTGCCAAGAGGATTGCTTCCTCCATCTCTCCAATTCTGCAAACTAATGCCAAGAGGATAGCTCTCTCCATCTCTCCAACCTAGTGAGAGAGGATCGCTCTCTCCATCTCTACTTCTCTCTATCCTAGTGCCGAGAGTATTGCTCTCTCCATCTCTCCACCTCTGCGACCTAGTACCGAGAGGATTGCTCTCTCTATCTCTCCACCTCTGCAACCTAGTGCCGAGAAGATTGCTCTCTCCATCTCTCCACCTCTGCAACCTAGTGCCGAGAGGATTGCTTTCTCCATCTCTCCAACCTAGTGATAGAGGATCGCTCTCTTCATCTCTCCAGCCTAGTGTCGAGAGGATCTCTCTCTCCATACATCCCACATCTGAAGCTGTTGTTACCTGCATCCATGTTTTCAGGGATATTTCTTGCCCTAACTCTTCATTACTCATTGAAATTCTTTATTAGTTGCTCTTTCCTGACTTGATTTCAGTGACTCTCCAGTTCAGCTCTGTTCGGGAAAGTTCACAAAAATAGCAGACGAACGCGATCATCAACGACGGCATTCTCAATAATATAGTTTTTATGAAAATATAAAACTAATTACATTAATATTATCAGACTACCTCAGCCACGATAACAGTAATTCAGGTTCATGATTGAAGTATCTGTGTTGATAAACGCGGCACCACGACTTGTCGGCAGTACGCTATCTCCGGCATGATGTTACACTCTGTTTTCCCTCCAATTCAACACAGCTACGTCAATATGAGAACGTGGCACTGAAGCAGTTTATCACATGGCGGTTTATCCTCTAGCGGTCGAGGTGTACTCTAAGAAATACCCTGTTTGTACAAAATCCAATTATATACAGTCCATTGTCAGGTCAGTACGCAAAAGCTACATTGAATCGTATACGTCCGAGTTTTGCATAGCTATATAGAGAGACCAGTCGATTGAAAACAGCAACATCCAAGAGCTACATGATTATGACGGAGGGTACTAGCTCTTCTTTATTCAGTGTAGCAGTTGGGTAACTAATCTGATCTCTGTGAGACCATCATGAGGTTCCATGGGACCGGGACCTTCTCCGCCTTCTGTCGGCATGTCGGAACACGACGTTACTGGCGTCGTCGGCCAGGAGAGGGAACCTGTGGACGGGATGTAGTTCGGTGGCCGAGTATCCGGACACCTCTCCACTTCTGAGCAGCTCTTGTTTCTCTTCTTCTGTCCAGGGATGAAGCCCGGGCCCTCCCCTCCTCACCCTCTGGACTTCGGCTGACCAGGCATGTTCTGCAGCTCGTCTCTGAACATGGCGAAGGAGACGGTGTTTGGCTGCAGTTGCTGTCGAACCGTAAAGAATAACCAAAGAAGCGGCCCCACCAGTGACTCGGAGTTCCGGATGCTGACCCTCATGGACGGACACGTTGAACAGTCCAGACAACCTTTGGAGTTGCTGGAGGTCGTCGTGAAGAGAAGATACATCTTCTTTGACAAGATAGAGGGTGTGGTGCCTGTGATGAGGAAGAGTGAGCTCAAGAAGGGCTGATCCGTTAAGGACGTCCCTCGCCACTCCTTGCACCACAGAATTGTCCCGAGTAGGAACCAAGGTTATTAATGCTCGTCCTGCATGTCGAGACACCATGATACCAGGACCCAAAACAGGCCCAGCTGAGGAAAATTTATTTGAGAGGTCAGCTTTTACGAGTTCATTTTCTCTCACCACAGAGTTTGGAACTAGTGAAGCACGGGAAAACTCTTTGACGATACCCTTGGTGGAGCAAGAAAGCCCTGAGATGATTGAGAGGGCAGGTTTTAATACATCGGGCGTTTGACCGTCAGACTTCTCCTCCAGTGTTTCGTCGTGGTAGTTGGAGCCCACCATTGAGCCAAGATCAACACCAACCAGCTTCAGCCAAGCCGACAAGTCTGTCAAAGAGTAAGGAAAAGTTATAGATAAGAAACAAAATTGATTTTGTTGTATTTCACAACAGCTTTAATCAAATGTCAAGTAAATCATAATAGGTTTAAAAAATGGTTGGACCACTGGCTGGGATACAATCTCAATAAATATAAACTAATGCATATCTGTGATTATTGTATCTTCCTTGACCGAATTCATCAATAAATAACTTCATCTTCAATATTTTATAAAAATTCATAACAAAACTGACATGAATAATTATCGCCAAGTATCGGTCCAGCCCGACATGAGCAACGTTTGGAAAAAGTTTTATATGCAATGTAATATATTTACTTTGTATTCATTAGCCTACGTAACTAAAATCAATTTGGCTTCCAGGCTTTCAAGAACATAGAATATGCGTTTTTTTTAATTTACTGGATGTTTTATTGATGGTTCGACAGTGGAAAGTCGCTGTTGCAGCTTTTGTTGCTTCAGCGGCTGCCACTGTTGCAAGCTCTCGATTGTGGTAGGAGGTTTTGGTAGGCAATTACGGTACTATAGAGTTAGTTCCATTGACACATATTGAAGAACATTCGATTTCCTTGATCAGTCAGTACGCCCAATATGGTGTGGCTCATGAGGATGGTTCTTTGAAGTATATTTATCGTGCGTTTATGTTATATATCATGAAAACTATGTCGTTAGTTTCAAAATTTTGTGATTCGTGTGCCAAACATTTGATGAATGAGTATTATATACTATCGCAAGATGGACATTTCCTTCTCTCAGTTTCCTTATTAAAGGTCAGTGTGAACAGAACATCGTCATGATTTCTCGAAGGTCCGTTTTATTTTATCTTGAAATATTGAGCAAAGGAGAACAGAGAGTTTCCTCTAACAACATCCCTTCATTTGAGGGATGCAAATGTAAATTGATTTGCTACCCTTACTTATAAGTTTATATTAAGTTTATTCAAACAGCAAATGCTGTCTTTAGAACAGCTCACGTTTCCGAAGACTTGGTACGTAGTATGATAATTGTTCAACCTGTCATTACACCAAAAGAAACTTCTCATCCTTAAAAAAGAATTTAAAAAATCAGAAACCAAAGATTGTTCCTGAGCTAAAACAGCCGTGAGATAGGAAATCAATTATCAATAAAAGAATTATAGTATGAATTGTGAAGTATTTTGACAATCGAAAGTATGAATGACTAACGGTCACCAAAGTTATCCTACAGAGCGAATATATTCCTAAAACTTTCTACACACATTTTAGTTTCTCAATAACTGAAGAACCCTCACCTGATGGATATTGGTTATCAACGTCAGGAGGATTCAGAGGGTTGTTGTTAGCAAACCTATGGAGGTAGACGGCTGAAGCATCTGCCGGAGCATTGGTTACACGGTCGTAACGTGGGGACAGCCACTGTCCGTGAGCAGGGTCATACATGTGCAAGCCGAAGATCACCATTCCTGAGACCGGGTCGCGGATCCCTCCATGGAAGTCTATGTATAAAGGCATGTCAGGCTTGGAGTCTTCGATGATGTTGCCCCAGGGTGACCGCACGATGTCTTTCATGAGAACTCCAGAAGAATCAAAGAGGGCCATGGGTGTACCAACATGGTCGGTTGCCACCCAAAGTTTGGCTCTGTCAGTTTGTAAGCCAATGAGATGTCCTCTTTCATCATAAACCAGAACAGTCGTTTCTCCAGAGACAGGATTATGGATGTGGGTTGGCATTGATGGACGTTTCAAGTTGGTGTAGAAGAATTGTGTGAGGTTACCTTTATCATCTTGCCATGCAACCAGTCTTCCCTGATGGTCATGACGATAGGTGATGAGGAATACACCATCTTTCCATACATGGCGTACATTGCCTCTAGACGTGAAAGAGAACTGAACTGTGTTCTGCTGAAGAACACGTCCAGCAGCGTCATAAGTGTTGAGGGGAGCCTCGTCCCAACTTACTAATCGATCGGCGTCATCATAACCGGCATTTATGGACTGCCCACCTTCAACAACAGCATTCATATTTCCATTGTCGTCGTACCTAAATTGCCATGACTTAACGCCATCGACTCCTTGAAGGTATCCCACAGGCGTGTATGAGAAGTTCGTCGAGGTTTCCGGAGTTCCCGGTCCTCTCCAAATGAAATGCGAAGAAAGGCGATTTCTGGAGTCATACCAAAACTTGGAGCGATGCACTTGCCGACCTCTCACAGTTATTGAGGACTCGACTATCCTGCCGTGAGGATCATAACTCGAGACTCTGATGTAGGTTTTCCGGGCATCTTGAACCACTGTCTTATTGTGGTAAGTTTTTGTAAGCTTTAATTCCTGAACACTTTCCAGGGAGCCCAAAGTAACATCGTAAGATGTTTCATAATTTAGAACGGCGTTTCCGTTGATTTCCATCTCAATGCGCCTGGGTCGAGCATAACCATCATACAGGTATCTTATTTTCGCCGGGTGGAAGGCAACAGCAGGACCAAACCGAATTCGCTGCTCTTTGACAAGACCTGCATGGTATTTATTTTCAATTCTTTGCTCATAACCGAGTTCTCGTACAGTGACCGTTCTGAGAAGCCCAGTTTCGGGTTGGTAACCGTACTCGGTGGATCCGTCCCCGTAGATGAGGTACTGCAGACGCCCAGCAGTGTCATAGTTATAGACGACCCTACCGCCCTGCTGAGGGAGGACGCTGGCAAGAAGTCGCCCCTCATCCGTGTACAAGAGCTGATAGTAGTGCCTCGGCATGATGGGAGGAGAAAATATAAATCGGTTGTGCAGGACGGATGGTTGAAGCTGGAAGAGATATTTATGTCCTCTTGGGGTGGTGACAGAAGACAGAGCGCCTCCGGCATCGTGATCCAGAAGGTGCGTGCCTCCTCCGTTGACGCTCACCTTGAAAGGCTGGTGTAGAATCACAATAAATAAATGGGTATCATGGAGAAAAAATAAAAGGATGTGAATCTTTATAGACAGAATTTTATCGATACATTAAGATTGTGTATTAAATCAAATTAGCTGGTGTTGTATTTGAATGTATGATAGGAATAGGTAGACGGTATCGTCTTCACGCAATGTTATAATTCAAAAATGACTTCCAACGAGGAGAGTGCTTTTAATAAGTGTGGGTGAAGAGCGACGATGAACAATTAAGTTCAGTGCAATGGATCAGGACACTTCATAAAATTATATTGTAAACCATACATCAACATAAATTTTTATTCATTCACAGGCGGAAATTAAATAGTTCATGTTTCAAAACGGATAAAAACGAATGCTATATATATATACAGTAT
>SDVV010012662.1:0-15380 GCA_016164225.1 Gammarus roeselii | reverse complement strand
CCACAACAGAATCCCAATATTGACTGAATATTTTTATCATCGGACTCTGATTTATATCTCACCATTCTGTCACACATATACAGCATTTACCCCGAGATAGGTTTATGGGTAGCGTTGCAACCCTTGAAATATATTCTCCTACTGTATTCAACAAATTCATTGTTTCCTTCGACCAACTCAATGTATGCAATTTCATCGCTTATCCTTTGAGTTGTAGGATATTATAAAAAATTGATTTACGATTTACATACTTTTATTAGTATCATTAACAGATCTTGCCGACATCATCAATGACTTCTAACTCGTTTTTTTCGATTACAGCATGGCTCGTACAGCCACCCATACCCATCATCACGATGTTTAAGTTTCCTCTCAAAATCTATCATATAATCCACCATATCTTTGTTGCGAACACCGAAGGCTGTTCCGTGCCCTTGAGTCCACAAATGTAATTCTTCTTCTTCTTGAACTTTAATTATTCGAATCTTTCCAAATTCAATGTCATTCTGTTTTTCATCAATGAGTAATTCTTGCATACGTTCCAGGTTTTCTTTGGTTCTTAGGAAAAAACCGTTGCCCACCACTTCAGCTTTATTTCAATCATGATGATTTTCCACTCGGATCATATCAATTTCGAGAGTTGCTTTCTTATTACCCTTGAAGTTTATTACATACGACTGAAACCCGTCAATGTCAGTTACCCAGAGTCGACTTCTTTTTTCCTTCAATCATATATGAATGTTATCTCCCACTCTTTTGATTCTTGTTTTACCCATTCTGAAATATCTGATATCTTCATCACTTGTCAATATTTGTTCGAGCCGACTCATATCATCTTCGGAGATTTCTTCTTCCAAAACACGTAAACTAATTTTTGTCACTTGAACATTCATTGTTATCTATTTGAGGATGATCTGACCTTCTCCGCTTGTCCTCCACGTGACACTGACTCCAATCACGTCATACAACTTGCTATTATAATGCGTCTGCAAATCTTTAAGCCTATCCTCACTCGCTTCGGCGATCAATTACGTATGTATGTACGTCTATAGACCTGTATACGTATGTACATGTCAAAAACCTAACCTTACCTAACTTATGTACGGCTCCACTTGTCTCTACATTTTTGATATAACCTTTGCAGTTTTGATACACACTTCCAATTTTGGTCTACCAATTTTTTTACGACCATTCGATGTTGCCTCCTACTTTCACGTTTTATGCAAATTCATTGCTTAACCTCTGAGTCTTAGGATATTATAAACATTTAATTAGGGATTGACACGGTTCATTTCTGCATTATTAGTATTAATAACATATATTGCTGACATCATCAATGACTTCGATCTCTTTTTTTTCGATTACAGCATGGCTCGTACAGTCACCCAATCTTGCTGGATGTATCAACGTTTTTTCATTTTTTGTATAAACATGGTGCGTACATACAACCGTACTCAGCATCACTTTGTAGCACTCTCCTCACAAATTCCTTCATATACTCCACCATATCTTTGATACGAATTCGTAAACCTATTCCATCCCCATGTCTCCATAAATGTAGATCCCCGCATTTCCATAAATGTTCTTCTTCTTCTTCTATGCGAACTTTAATTATTCAAATCTTATCCAATTCAATGTACCTCCAATCTTTATCCGAAAGAGACTCCATCATATACTCCAGATTTTCTTCAGTCCCTAGATAGAATTTATTTTCCACTAACCCAACTTTCTTACATGTGTGGAAGTTTTCTGCTTAGGACATATAAATTTCAAGATATACCTTCTTATTTTACTTTGAACTCTGTTACATACGACTGAATTGTTTCGAAATCAGTCACCCAAATCCTGTTTTCTTCATTGTCCTTCCATATATGGATATAGTTCCCGCTCTTGCATTTCTTGTTCTCCGCATTTGTAGATAATTGATATCTTCATCCCATGTCAATATATCCTCGAACCAAGCAAAATCATCTGCGGAGAATTTTTCCTTCAACACTCGTAAGCAAATTTTCGAGATGTGAACATCCATTTTCATCTATTTGAGGATGATCCGTCCGTATCCGCTTATCGTCCACGTAACATTGACTCCAATCACGTCATAATGCTTGCTATTATAATGCGTTTGCAAATCTTTAAGCCTATCATCACTCGCTTCGGCGAACAATTATGTAGCTATGTATATACGTATGTCCGTCTATAGACCGGTATACGTACGTACAGGCTCCACATTCGCGCTTTGGCGCCATCTCAGAATACACTATTATCTTGAATATGATGATCTTAAAAATGAACGAGGAAATATGAGCTCAAAGAATGCAATGGGCGCGTTGATAGAACATAATAAACCGGACTTGGGTTTAAAATCTAATGAGAAAGATAGTTCTCAAAATGGCGCGAGCGTAGAAGAAAGTATGGTGCCACTTACAATCAAGCTAAGAATGTATGAAGATCGGGTGAAAATGGCTAAATCGATGTGGTGGGAGAAAGACTCAAACCATAACCGAAATTGAAAATAAGGGAAACGTGGGGTACTTTCACTGACATGGATATCACTGACAGTGATATTGAAATGTGTGGAGGAAAAAAAATTGCCAAAGTTGAAGGACACCGAATTATCAAATGGGGTATTGAGAGGGTGTCAAGTATAAGAAGTGAAAAATTGCATAATAAAATCAAATGTATAGCTGATTTTATTTCAAATATGTTGGTAATGAAGCATGACCATCATATTTCTAATAAAATCAAAATGTATATCTGATTTTGTTTCAAATATGTTGGTAATGAAGCATGAGAAGAGAGAATCCTGTCACAAACGTTCGAGTGCAAGGAGAATTGGGTATATTTCGGATATGTGCGGGAGTATAATGAATGGAAATGTAGATAATAGCAAGAAGAAAATCTGTAACGATTCGATGTCACAAACATGTAATAGTGATTAAAAATACCGTCTATAAAAAGCTCGCTGAAGACTATAAACAAAGTTTTGGATACAAGGCTAGGATTACAAGTATTGCATACACTTCTCCCAAAGGTCTTCGTTTATCTAAAATGTGTACTAAGGGCGTAAGTCTCGAGCACCGATAGATCAGAGAAAAAAACACACCCAGATGATAAATCCTACACCGATAAGACGAGTTGACAGCTTCAGGTGAGGAATACATATACGTCATTGATAAAGATCCCACAGACTGTCACTGGTACCAAGTATCAAGATAACACAAGAGAGCGAGGTCGAAGACATTATTTTTGTTTCGCGAAGATGCTCACATCGAATTTGTGGTGGTGTGAAAAAAGTTATGTTTTCGTAAAATGATATCCCATGCACATTTATATATATATATATAATTATGTCAAAATCTAATATCAACAAAAATAATATATCTAATAAATCTTTGTTTGCAATATCCTAAATTTAACTCGATTGAACTAGCATTGAAATGCACTAAAACGCCTCCTGCCATACGTTGAAAATGTGATAGATATTAAGCTAGTTGAAGTTGTATACAGATCCCTCAGCAATCGTAGATGAATATATCTCATTAGGTGAAGGATAGCCAAAACATAAATGGTTTAGGACCCCTCCATTCAGTAAATCGTCTTCTATATGTTAAAGTATACATTTGCAGGGGATCAATAACGAAAATTCCATAAAGATTTATAATGGACTTGCACCTCTTAAACATACGTTCTTCCAAAATACCTGACATTTAACTCTGAGATCATGAGAAGATCACTATTTTTTACTACGACACCATTCAAATCTATAACAAATTTCTAGAACTATTCCAGTCACATATAATACTTCAGACATAACTTGCATCTGATTCACCCATCGTCTCTGAACAACATCAAGCAAAGTCACATCCTGGATATAACCAATAATGAGCCTGGCATGAGTCTCCAGTTTAAAGGTTAACCCCGACATTGACACGGAAAATACGGTAATCGTCTCTGTCTGAATACACGGACTTCTCCAAGAAGCCCAACAAAAACTCATATGTACGATGAAACAAATAAATGTCTGCTGGGACTAATAAAAAAGCGAAACGACCCACGAATACCCGAGTGAGATCATTTGCTTGCAACCAGCGTGTTACAGTATGATGCTTGCATGTCCAAGGCCTCAACCAGCAGCTAAGGGTAGCACAACAGTAAAATACTCGTGTGAAATAATACCGTAAAACAAATACGAAGATAATTAGGATTGCAGTCGTATCGATAATCCACAGAAATACTACCACTCGAGAACACTTTTGCGTGAAAAACTATGAAAGCACGTCGAAATGGACATGTTGTAACCTGTAAATGTTCATAGCCTATATTCAACATCAAGCTGGCTTTAAGCATCTCACCGCTAAAAACTCTACCAAAACAACCTCCGAAAATGAGTCAAATAAAGCACAACTAGCTATGGCCTCCTAATATATACCAATATTTCTTGCATAACTATATCGAATATCCTAACAATTCAGGTTTGAGCATTATATTTTTTTATTCAAATGAGTCATTCAATAACAAGCAAAGTAATAAATATCATACGTACGAAATATTTCAATACAATCATATATATATATCGTTGAAAAGACCTAATAACCTACATCTATATAATCCGTACGTAAGCAATCGTAAATAAAAGCAATCAGATACCGAAAGGAATCTGAAAGATACCGTAAGAAAAACAATTCTTCTAGAGGACCATATATCTCGAGGTAAGATCATTGTGTGACAGTTGACATATAAAGACCATCAAGCTAATTACCATTTGCGGTTTGGACACCGCCTGACTTCGGTCAACCCCTTCCCTCTTCCCCACCCGTCACGGGCAGTCTCTATGTACCGTAAGTAACTCACTTGACCAGAATATAAGAAGATAAACATATAACTACAATGTTCGAGAAATACAGCGACTAAAACGGTCGCATTGACAAATAACGTACATCCTAACAAATACATCGGCCGACTCACAAAAAACATGCGTTCATTGTATCTCTATGTACCATCAGTAACTAACTTGACCATAAGATCAATTTGGCTAACATAAAACTACAATGTCCGAGATATACAGCGACAAAGTCGGACACATTAACAAATAACATTCATCCTAACAAATACATTCTATAAAAGGTTTAAAGATCTAGTCATCCTATATCTAATTCCTTCATAAAGCATATATAGAGTCCCTTATTATTGCCTATCTAATTCCTTCAAAAAGTATACATGGAGTTACTAATTAAGACCCATCTAATTCCTTCACAAAGCATACATGGAGTCACTAATTATCGCCTATCTAATTCCTTCACAGGACCGTCTTGGCACCCCTAATTATCGTTTATCTAATTCCTTCACATTTGCGTCTTGGCACCCCTAATTATCGCCCATCTAATTCCTTCACATTTGCGTCTTGGCACCCCTAGTTATCGCCTATCTATTTCTTTCACATTCGTGTCTTGGCACCCCTAATAATCACCTATCTAATTCCTTCACAGGACCGTCTTGCTCCGGCTCTTTTATCCTATCTAATTCCTTCACATTTGCGTCATGGCAGTATACCTACTACTCACGTTGAACACAGGAAAACAGAAACTGCCTGTCGAGCTTTTTCGATTACTGAATCAAAATGTTGGAACAACCTCCCAACAAACCTCAAAAATCTTGAATCCATCAAGTCCTTCATGAACAGGTCTAATGAACATCTGTCGACCGATGCATAATACCAATAACCAGAAAATGCATTTCTGTTCATGAGCGACCACCACCACCATAGCTCTGAACATTGGGACACCATCTAATCGTTTTCACTCAGACGATACATATGTTTTCTATGCTGTTACCAATCACAATTGTCTTTGCCAAAACCATAAGTGTTAACTAGCGTTTTGTCTATTTCTACGTTTTAAATGTTTCAGTCGTTTTAGTATAATTGAAATATGAACTCAGTCTTTTTGAGGAGCGATAGGCAGCGTCTAACTTGACATAGGTTTACTCGATTTTAATATAATTCATTAAATTATTCCTAACTTTTACCATACCATTTTCGATGATACAATCATCGCCTTATAAGCTAACATTTTTATTTGTGTTCTATAACAAAAGTATATTCATCCAACTTGTGTACTCCAGCATTGTATTATTTCGTATTGTCAATCAGTTAATCATATCCTAGCGGTCTTGAAGTGTGTATATTGTATATTCAATTGCTTAGTATGTATTTTAGGTTTGATTTTTTTTGTATAACTTATGTCGCCGATTCACCCCTTCATTATCAATACAATGGTTTAGATTCATCCTTACAATATGTTAGTGCTGTTCGATTTTCCCAACCCTACATTGTATTCATATTTTCTGTACAATTCATGTATTTTTGGTATCGTAAAATAATGTAGACTACTCATTACAATATGTGAGCACATTTTGATGTCCCAACCCCATGTTCTCGGGACTCTAGCCACATGCATGCGTGATTTGCCACCAGATGTACTTGTTATTTTCCACACCCATGTATTTCGTTGTTTATCAGCCCCCAAGTATTTCTAATTCTCAACCCAGCGTGTCACAACGCTATGTAGTCGGAATTATTTTGTCAAAATAGACATTTCTGTATGTGCACAGATGATACTGTTGTAAATAATATTTCGCTCCATGTTATTCGAACCGGCGGCTCCTAAAGATGAGCAGTGACAAATTCAACTTGAACTTTCGAGGAACGATAGGTAGCTCCCAGCTTTGACAGAGGCCAATTCGGCGAGAATATAATTTATTGAGTCATATCTACTATTTACCGTTCCATTTTTAAAGATACAATCATCGTCACATAAGCTAATATTGTGCTTCATCTTCTTTAACAGAAGCATATTAATTAGGTTCCTGTACTCCAGTATCGGACTAATCTGATTGTCAATCATTTAATCATTTCCAAGCGGTCATGAAGTGTATATATTTCAGTGCTATGTATATATTTTATGAATAACTTATGTAGTCTATTCACCAATTCATTATTCATACAATGTTTTATAACCATCATTACAATATGTTAGCGCATTTCGTCATGAAATATGTATTTCCAGTGCTATGTATATATTTTATATACAATTTATGTCACCTTTTCAATCCTTTAGTATCCATATCTTACCCCATCTTTACAATATGTTAGCGCATTTTGATTTCCCAACCCCATGTTCTCAGGATTTTTTAGCCCCATGTGTTAGCAGTTTCCAAATCCTATGTATTTCGTAATTTTCCCAACCCCATGTATTTCGTGATCGCCCCATCCCATGTATTTCGTGACAGGCATTCCTAATTTTTACCTCAAATAAAATGTTGGCTGTCGATCATTGATTATAATAATAAAATTTATAATCTGTCGCTTGAAATCAGAACCAGCGGCGAATTTCAATTTGAAATTTCGTTTACGTTAATTCAAATAGTGTTTGTGGCAATAAAGTTTCATGTGTACTATTTTAAAAATTTAAAACCCTTTGCCAGATGATGGAAATAAAGGATTTAATAATAATTGAATAATTATACTAATTGTCATCCATATATGTAGGTATGTGTGTCCCCATATGAATGTGTAATATACTGATTGTCATCCATACATGCAGTTATGTGTGTGCACATATGAATGTGTATTATACTGATTGTTCATCCATATATGTAGGTAGGTATGAGCACATAGGAATGTGTATTATACTAATTGTCATCCATATAAGTAGGTAGGTGTGTGCACATGTGAATGTGTATTAATCTGATTGTCATCCATATATGAAGGCAGTTGTGCGCACACATGAATGTGTATTACACTTATTGTCATCCATATATGTAGGTAGGTGTGTGCACATTTGAATGTGTATTTGTATGTGTACCAGTATGATGGTATATTGTGAATTCCATTCAGTTCCATGAAGGCGACCCAGCAGCACACTAGAGATGAGCTGCGATGTATTCATTTATGGATTTATCAATCCCATACACATGTGTTTTTTAGAAGATTTTCAATAACATATGTTGTGAATCATGTTTTGAAACATGAAGTAGCTACAAACTGGCCACCGACAGATGTGCTGTCACAAATTCACTTTATCTCTCGTTTCGCTAATCCAAATAGCGCATATAAAACCTAAGTTTGATGTATTTTACCTAAGTATCAAAAACTCATTGCTAGACGATGGAAATAAATGATTTAATAATAATAATTTTGTTCATGAAGCGAGATATTCACAAGTACACATGGGTTAGGATGGCCCGTGGAGCAGTGGTGGAGAGAGCGCTGAATTATTTTGTGCTGAAATCAAGGAAAGTGGTGGGGGGGCTGCTGGATGTGCGGGTGTTGAGAGGGGAGGGTAAAGGAGTGTCTGACCATCTGCTGGTGGAAGGAAGATTAAGAGTGGAGCAGAGGTGGAAGGGCAACTAAATAGTGGGAGGAGGAAGAGAGGTAGTGAAAGTGAGTTAACTGAATGTCAGAAGCAGAGCTGAGGAGTTCTAACAGGCGTTGAGAGAAGAATATGACTACTTGAGAGGACAGGACTTGAGAGATGTGGAGGAAGAATGGAAGACGTTGAGAGATGCGTTGCTGAGGTGTGCGAAGAATGTGAGTGGTGCGCGCCACACACAGAAAGAAAGGTTGCAGGTGATGGAACAAGGAGGTTAAACTGGCGGTGGCATGGAAAAGAGGAGCGTTTGAAGAGTGTTAACAAGTTCACATGTGTTTACAAGATTAGGAAGACAACAACAAGCCTATTGGCTCAAACTAGGTTGCCTTTTGATAGCAAGAGGGTTATTTCAGGAGTAGAACGTCTAGGAGGCTATTTGCCCAAACTAGGTTGCCTTTTGATAGCAAGAGGATTAGTTCTGAAGTAGAACGTCTAGGAGAGCTTCGTGTGCCGTTTCGTTTTTTTTATAACAACAGGAAAGGGAACAGTTAAGCTATTTATCGGTGATTTATGTAGAACTTATCGAGCCGCGACTCGAACGTTTCGATTGTATTGCTGATTGCAACCTCCGCTGGAGGTTTGTTTCATTCTTCGACAACTCTATATGTGAAGAAATTGCGCGTGGTGTCGAGTGAGAAACGTTTCTCAACGATTTTGTATCCATTGTTCCTAGTCACTTCGTCTGTATATAGAAAGAAAAGGCTCGCTTGGTCGACGTTTTCCTTAACCTTCATAATCGTCCACACTTCTATGTTGTCGCCTCTGACTCGACGTTTCTCTAGCGAATAAAGATGGAGTTCACGAAGCCTGTCTTCGTACGATTTGTTCCGCAGCGAGGGGATGAGTTTGGTAGCTCTACGTTGAACCTTTTCAAGTTTAATAACGTCTTTTCTAAGGAATGGAGACCAGAATTGAACGGCATACTCGAGATGCGGTCTAACAAATGCATTAAATAACTTGAGCATACTGTGCTGGTTTTTGTATGAGATAGTGCGGGATATCATACCTAGCATTTTGTTGCCTTTCTTGGCAGCATCGTTACATTGGTTGCTGCTTTTTAAGACGTTTCTAATAATGACACCCAAGTCTCTCTCTTCGGTGACGGGAATGAGTTTCTTTCCAGACATTGATTATTCTAGTTTGGGGTTAAGAGGACCTATGCGCATAATTTTGCATTTGTCTTCAGTAAATTTCATTTGCCACTTTTCAGATCAATCAACAATTCTGTTCAAGTCTAGTTGGATCTACTGACACTCAAGTTCAGTTTACACTTCTCCTCTGATCTTAGTATCGTCTACGAGATCGTTATTGAATATTATAAAGATAACTGGCCCTAACACGGATCCTTGAGGCACGCCGCTTGTAACATTACCCCAGGGGGAGGAAGCTTCGTTAAGTTCAACTCGCTGCCGTCTGTCAGTAAGCCAGCATTTTTTCCAGTTTTTAGGCTCGCCTCGAATACCTATGCTGTGCAATCTACTAGTTAAATGCTTGTGGGGCACTTTATCATAAGTCTTTCGAAAGTCAAGATAAATGATATCGATTGGAGATTTTGTGTCGTGGATTTTGATTATATTTCTGAAAAAGAGTAGCAGGTTTGTAAGACAGGAACGGTTGTGTATAAAGCCATACTGGGAGAAGCCAATCAATTTGTTTTATGCTAAGAATTCTGTAATTTTATCCGTTATCAAACTTTCCATCAACTTGCCAATGACTGAGGTGAGACTGATTGGACGGTAGTTGCCGGGACACTTTTTGTCCCCTATTTCATAAATTGGGGTAACATTGGTCTCATTCCATTTAGAGAGGCAGGTGCCATTTGTGAGAAATTGGGTGCAAGTGTTCGATAAATTTTCGGCGATTCCGTTTCTAGTCTCCTTAAGAATTCTGGGATGAATTGGTCTGGACCTGGCGATTTTGTGACTTTCAATTTATCTATATATTTAATAACTTCGGAGGGGGGAAAATTCACTGTGGTGAAGGATTAAATTTGTTTTGCCGTCATGATATCCTCAGGATTAGGAATATCCTGATTCTCTTAGGTAAATACCAAACAAAAGTATTCATTAAGTAGAACACTCACTTTGGTGTCGTCCATTTTTAGCTCACCAACATCGTTCCAGCGAGGACGTATTACAGATTTTGAATTTATTTGCTCGAAATATAACTAAAAAATTGTTTGGATTAGTTTTGGCATTAGCAGCAATTTCATTTTCATAATCTTTCATCTAACGTTTTAGTATCCTCTTTAGATCTCGTCTTTTAATTTTGTATTCATTTTTTCTACGTCGTCATGTGGATGTCTCTGCTTTATCGAATGCTTTGCTTTCTTTCGGGAATGAAAGCGCTGCAATTCTCCTTTCCAGTACTTGGGCTAATAGACTGCTGTTCGCCTGTTTTTGCGCGGAATATGCTCATGTTGAATGTTTTTATGTGCATTCAAGAAATAATCAAGCGAATGATTGACATCTTGTATGAGGGTTATGTTTTCTGACGTTATTGACTCTCTTAAGTCATCAAAATTAGCTAATCTGAAGTTAGGGACTTTTTCGCAGTTTGTTGATGTTTTCCACTCGAGCTTTATAGAAAACGGATACAGTTGTGGTCACTAGTTCCGAGTGGTTTGCCACTTCGATGTTCGTGACATGAAATTCGCTTGCACTAAATAGGAGATCAAGAATGTTGCTGCCTCTTGTAGGTGTCTTCACCATTTGGATCACCATTTGGATCAGGATCGTCTGCAAAATCAATCAGACGTTGGCCGGTGGCAGTGCATTCGTCTGTTTCCCAATCAATGTTGGGGATATTGAAGTCACCAAGCACAAAATTGTGTTGTATTGTGACAACATCGACGGGGGTGTTGTGAAGATCGATATAATCTGCTACATTGCTTTTAGGGGGGGCGATAGACGAGAGTGATTTGACATTATATATGTTTACCTACTTCTTGGTTTGATACTATGTCGTGCCTGTCGTTCGGATTGGTGACTTCTAATATTTGCAGAGTGTTTTTCACGAGAAATAGCACTCCTCCGACCTCTCGGCCTTGTCTATCTTTGTGAAATAGTGAGTAACCGGGAAGAGTCAATTCGCCTAAATAGTGCCTGGTGCTCAATTTCATCCACTATTATGTGATTGATATCATGTCGATACTTTCATTCAATGCAAGGATACCTATTTCTTCGATTTTGTCTCTGAGATTTCTACCGTTTACGTAGTAACATTTGAGAGTACCGTTGGTCACATTGACTTGATTTGCTTCTACTCTGTTGGTCACTTTGACTTGATTTGCTACTCTATTTTGCTTCTACTCTGAGGTCTTGTGTCGGAGCCAAGAGTGGTTGCAGGTGAAGTCGGTGGTGGCATATGAAGGCTATAAAGAGAGGATAAACGAGGTGAAGCGGGTGGTGAGGAGAGCCAAAAGGGACGCTGATGCCAGATGGGCAGACGGTTGTGACAGAATTTTAAGGAGAACAAAAAGATGTTCTGGAAAAAGGTGATGAGGGTGAGAGAAGTAGAGACAGGAAAGAAGAAAATGGTGGAAGATGAAAACGGCCAGTTGTTGTTGGAAAGTGGTACTGTACGGAAGAGGTGGGCAGAGCATTTTGATGAGTTGTTGAATGTCGAGGATGACAGAGAGGCTGACATTGTTGGGTGGTGTTGCTCGGATGCCAGTTTTGGGAGAGAGAAATATGGCTGACATTACCAGGGAAGAGGTGCTGGAGGCGGTGGAGGTGGTGACAGCAGGGAAAGCCATGGGTTTGGAAGGCGTTGCGACCGAGTGCCTGAAAAAGGGTAGAGTAACAATTATCGAATGGTTGGTGAGGTCACTGAACTTGTGTTTTGTGGCAGGCGCGATACCAATTGAGTGGCGCAGTGCCTGCATTGTTCCGCAGTATAAGGGCAAAGGAGATAAAAATGAATGCTGCAACTCGAGAGGTCAGTCTGTTAAGTTTGGTTGGTAAGTTGTACGGGAGAGTGCTGATATAAATGATTAGAGACTGTACAAACTGCACAATTGGAGATGAACAGTGTATTTTAGGAGTGGTAGAGGGTGCGCCGATCAGATTTTTGCACTGCGACAGGTCTGTGAGATGTACCTTGGAAAAGGAGAGGAAGTGTTCTGGGCTTTCATGGATCTGAAAAAGGCATACGGCAGGATTAACAGGGAAGCGCTGGGGAGGGTGTTGCGTTTGTATGTAGTGGGCGGACATTTGTTGAAAGCGGTGCAGAGTTCCTATGTTGGCAGCTGAGCATGTGTCAGAATGGGAAGCGAGGTGAGTGATTGGTTCCCAGTGAAAGTGGGACTGAGACGAGGCTGCGTGATGTCTCCTTGTCTGTTCAATATCTATATGGATGGAGTGGTCAGGGAGGTGAACGCGATTGTGCTGGGTCGTGACTTGGAGCTGTTGGAAGCGAATGTGTGGAGTTGGCAGCTGAGCCAGTTGCTATATGCAGATGATACGGCCCTGGTTGCGGATTCAGAGGCGAAGCCATGTAGGCTAGAATCTGAGTTTGGTTGAGTGTGTGAGAGAAGGAAGCTTCGAGTGAACGTGGGTAAAAGTAAAGTAATGAGATGCTCAAGGACTGTCGATGCGAGCAGAATTAGTGTCCTCCTAAATGGAGAGTTGTTGGAAGATGTTTACCGTTTTAAGTATCTGGGCTCCCTTGTGGAGAAGACTGAATTGGTGTCAACTGAGGTGACGTCGCTAGTAAAAGAGAAGTGTAAAGTGTTGGGTGCACTGAAAAACGTAATGAGCTGCAAGACGCTGTGGATGGAAGCAAAGAGGGTGTCGTTGTACGGAACTGAGACTTGGGGGGGGGGGGTAAGAGCAGAGGAGAGAAGAAGGTTGAATGGTTTCGAGATAAAATGTATGAGGAGCACGGCTGGAGTGTCGCTGAGAGACAGGTTCACTAACGACGTGGTTCGCATCAGTACGGGAATGGTGAAGAATTTAGAGGACAGAGTTGATTCGCGTGTTTTGAGATGGTTCGGGCACATGGTGAGGATGGATGGAGGGAGATTGGTGAAAAAGGTGTTGAAGTCAGAGTTGAAGAAACGTAGGCCTAGAGGGAGAGCGAAGTTTGGATGGATGGATGATGTGAAGCAGGCGTTAGGAAGGGGGATGTGACTGTGGAGGTAACGAGAGAGCGTGCAATGGATATGCGTGAGGGGATATTGATAGTGAACGGATGAGTTTTGACGCTGCCCTGATGTGCTTTCCCGCCCTAGGCATATGGTTGAGAGACGGAATGGTCGTGGGCGGGGGAGGCCCGGACACCATGACGAGGCAGGGGTACACCAGTCACGCTGTCGGGCCCTGCTGCCGACACTAACCTCGAACCGCACTCATGACCGGGAGGGTGTGCTTCGGGGGATTTCGGCCTAGTGTCTGTATCTTCACCTGTAAGGAGTGAAAAATGGAACGAACAAACTTTTGAAATACCGTACGTGTCAATAACTTCGGATCGAAGATAGTACCTCCACATCGGTACCAACAGCACAGAATAATACAAATGCAATGAACAATGCCCATGCGAAAATTCTGCTAATATAAAGTTTTATATGCAATTTAACGAAAGCTTAATTAAATGTAGTGTATGAATATATTCGACAATATTCACATATTATTTGCCCTAATGTACGAATCAACCTTTTCGGATCAAATAACATATAGTAATCCAAATTACACTGACAGAAGTGTCTGCCTAAAAATTCGGATAAGAAAAAAAAATAAGAGGAAAAGCTCAGAAAAGAACATTAGAGGTTGAAGTAGACAAAAAGTGTTAATATTCAGATTATTGCAGAAGTAATTTTGAATAGAGACGCAGCGGAAATAAATTGTACAGAAATAAATTGGGTAATTCGATGTAACATGTTGGGGATTAATAAGCTATTTAAAGGTGCACTAGACTTTGAAACTTTCACCAATTCGTTTTGCTAGGTTAGTGTTAGTGTTAAACAATCTGTTATTACTTTTTCAGAGAGCGTTCTGTGGAAAAAAATGATTGAAAAATCTCCAAAGAAAGCTTATTTTCTCGATCAAGAAGAATTCAATCAACTTGCCACGCAGCCGCGCTCAAATTCAACAGATGAATGAAACCGCTGATCCAAGTAATTCAACGATCACGTCAATGAGCATAATTTATACATTGCTAGGAAGCCAAACTATTGTACACCAACAATCACCTGTTCTATGGAAGTTGACCAGTTCGGAGACATGGCGCTGAGTAATAATAGTACTAGAACGTGTTCACACAAGCAGAATGGCAAAATATTCTTCCTCTTCAAAACGATGGTCATTCGTGCGCATTTCTTCAGATGGTTATTTTATCACGCTCCAGAAATTATATTATAATATTTTAACGGTTTAAGTGACTGTCATGATATTAAATGAAACCTACGCCACCGATATAAATTGTAAACAGAATATTTTTGGCGTGAAATCTAGTGCACCAATATTATAAGTAAAGATAATCAAGTAAAGTTAAGTGCTGGCTTCAATTGGCGAAGTTGCTGACTTACATTTAGGTAGGTGTCGGCTTCATCTCGGGGGAGGGAGGGCGCCTTCCTGAGGTATGTGCCAACAACGTCTGAGTTAGGTGCAGACTTCGACTGAGGTAGGTACTGACTTCAAATGAGGTAGGTGCTGGCTTCGAAACAGGTAGGTGTTACTGATTTCGCGTTGATAGTTGCTGACTTCGACTAAGGTAGGTGCTTACTTCGACTGTGGTGTAGAGGCTACTTCGACTGTGGTGTAGAAGCTACTTCGACAGAGATAGGTCCTGACTCCGACTGAGGTACGCGCTTACTTCAACAGAGGTAGATGATAACTTCGACTGAGTAGCGGTTGGTTTCAACAGAGGAAGGTGCTGAGTTTTGTTAATGCTGGTGCTGGTAGGAACTAAGGTAAGTGTTGGTGGCTATCTTCTCTGCAGTTCGCTTTATAT